>VZUI01064438.1:0-32767 GCA_013401135.1 Cettia cetti | reverse complement strand
GGGGGGGGGGGGGGGGGGGGGGGGGTGGTGCTTGCATGTATACAGGCAAAAAAAAACTCTAATAAAACATACACACACACACTAAGTGATTATTGTGATGTCCTTAGCATGCTTGAGAAGGTTGAATAAAAAATAATGTCAGACTTGTTCTGTATTCAGCTATGGAGAACGAGAAATGCTAATAAAGGCAGATTTGGCAGCTGCAGAGCTTGGCAAGGGTAGAGAGTTCCTTCGTGTGCTACTGAATAGCTCCAGCTGTGCACAGCTTGAAATGTATCTTGACAGCACTGAAAGACAGCTGTCCTGCTCACTGCCCTACTTGCCTGGCTGAGAGAGGAAGAGGACGCTTTTAATTGTAAGTTTATGCGGTACTTCGGCTTCTTCCCCTGCCTGTTCTCCCTTTTCCTGGTGCAATTACACAAAACAAAGATGTGTCCATGGGACAGCCAGCAGGTAGGGGTGACACAAGTCAGCCCAATGTAGGATAATAGTACTGCAGATTTGATCTGGGTCCTGCTGTTGGCAGAGAGAGAGAGATGACTGCCAGAGGCATGCTGTGCATTATGGCAGGGTTTTGATATTCACCCAGCTCAGTCAATTATCGGGATCCTCTCTTGTTTTGTTCCTCCAGGGGGATAAGATAAACCTTTTTCTTTTTGTACTGTGTTTACAATGAAGTGAGCAAGGTGGGAGAAAAAGGAAGGCGCATTACAGTGCTTTATGTCCCAGTAGAAGAAGGTCTTCTGCCTCCTCCAAAAATGTCAGCAATATACTAGGGAAGAGATCTTAGGAGTAATGGCCACCACCTTCACTCTAGCAGAAAAGCCCAGAGCCATCTCTGCCACGCCTTTCAGATTGTGCTGCTCTCTACAAACTGAGTCAGCAGGATTAACCATATAGTTACATCAAATATAAACACAGTTGTCAAGAGGATAAATTAGGGCTTAGTGCTTGCTATGTCAAGTGGCAAATATATTGCTGTTTTCTCATCATTACAGCTTCTTCTGACCATCAGAGTAGGCAGAGCTCCATTTCTCACTGCCATCCCATCATCCAGCCCCACAATGCAACGAGATGTTTTCTTCAGTTCTTTCCATGGAGATGCTGCTGAGAAACCTCAGCGTTCTGATGGCTAGAAGTCTTCTTCTAATTTCCAGGTGCGACCTTATTTACAACCATTTCCAACTCTTTTCTTCTCGTGCCAGTGTTGTTTGAAAGAGCTCTTCTTCCTTCAGGTGTTTCCCTGTTTCCCTTTTGTCCAGGTGAGTGGATATGTGGGTCTGTGAGTATGTACACACACACTGTGAAAACTCTACAGAGAACTATAGACACCTTCATTTCTCCACAAGAAGCAAAGCTGAGGAATGTCTGCCCAGTTAGACCTTCTCCTCCTGTTTTTGAAGTCCATTAGAAGTTTTCCATAGGGAAAACCCATGTTTGGTGCCTTGGAGAGCCCTTGTTGAAGCAGTGCAGATACTTCACATTTTGGAGTCACCATCTCGGTGCCATAAGCCAAGCAGGACAATCTGGATAGCTCTAAAGGAGTGCCAGGAGACTCTAGATTGACTACATTGACTCAAATGCCTTGTTTTACCCAGATCAAGGTGGGAAATTTTGGTCATGTTTTTCATTATCATCTGAAATTGATTTTTCCAACAGGGAAAAAGTGTCAATGTCAATAAGCTGCAAAAAAAGGAGAAAGCTATTTTTCCAAAATGTACAATAAAAGGAATTTTCTTTTTTTTTTTTTTTTATTCTTTCTCACTGAACAGCAGGATAAAGGCAAATATGTTGTTGTGTCCGGAGCTATCCTTTCAGGTGACCTGTAGGGTCAAAAATAGGTTTTGAGGTAGCAGGTAGATGGAAAGGTCATGAGACTGGGCAGGGGATGCACTGGGTAGAAGTGGAGTTGCTGGAATATAAAATAGGGAGTTAAAAGAAATCTTGGAGAATGGTCCATTTTAATTAGAATTGCAGTGGGGTTACAAAAAAATGCATTAACATGTTGCTCCTTAAGCATTGAGACTTAGGGAATATTTCTTGGGCTTCCTGTGGCTCCCTTCCATGTGGATTCTCTCACATTGAATAACTCATATTGTGACCTTTTCCACTAGCTTAGTCTCTGTCCTGTACCCCACTGCTAATTTTCCTAAATATTTTAAAACAGATTACTGTGATGTCTTTTCCTTTCCTTCAAACTGCACTGGAACC
Source organism: Cettia cetti (assembly GCA_013401135.1). Lineage (NCBI taxonomy): Eukaryota > Metazoa > Chordata > Aves > Passeriformes > Sylviidae > Cettia > Cettia cetti. The sequence goes on along the minus strand of VZUI01064438.1, from coordinate 30,556 downwards.
AGCCAAGAGTCTCAATAATTGTTAAATGGGGGTAAACCTGACAGACAAACAAACAACCAGAGCACAGCTGCATAATACTAATTTCCTCAGGAAATGAAGCAAAATATTACAAACAAAGTCCATTTATTAAAGCTATGTAATAATTTAATAAGAAGAATGTCAGTGTGCCCCCATTGAGACCTCACTTGGCTTTTAGGCTGCCCTTTTTGTCTTTCTTTCACCTTCCTCTGAAGATTAAAATCTTGATTGTAGCTGGAGATGGGATATACAGATTGCCTGAAAGTGTCAAGCCATACCAAGCCAAGCCTGAGGATCATATGCACCTGGTTAAACTCACTTCCAGGTGCTGGGTCAGGGAGGAATTGCTTCCCTTCCTCTGCAGAGTGGAGGATTGTCCCCTTCCCAGCCTCATCTGTGAGCTTTTATTTAGGGAATTCTCCGACACTGCCAGAGCTAAACACATCTCTCTTGTTCCCCTTGGCATGTCACTGCTCCAGAGACTGGAGGAAACCCAACACTGAAGCTCTGGCATTTTTTAGTGTTTATTAGTATGGACCTGGTGGATCTGCACTGGAAAAAAGGGGGATGTGGTGACTCAGATGGGACCCTTCAGGGACACAGTTCTTATGGGTTTTGATGGGGAGGTTACAGTGGTGCCCATGGCTTGTCCCTCCAGTCTCTAAACTGAATGATGCCAAAGCCCAGGCTCAGACACTCTCCACCAGCAACTGCCAGGGGCATTCCTCAGCTGGTAATTTAAACTAGGTGACTGGGTTTTGGAGAGAAGAGATTTTAGCCTCATAAATTTATTATGAGTATTAAATGAGTTTTAATATTTATATTTTTAATCCATTATATTTTGTTACCTCATTATAGCAGCTCCACATCTTTTGAGATGCATTTAGTTTATGCTACTATTTACTAATAATGATTTAAATTGCAGCTATGCTTGAAATGTGTGAGAAATGGAAGCAGGTCCCGCATTAAAAAGCTTATTTTGAAATAGATGAGGCATATAAACATAATGTTATATGATATATATATAATCTAAAGGTATATAAAAAGCACTTTTAGTAGTGATTATGCTACAGGAGCTGTAACAGTATCATCAAACACAGGCAATGCTTTTAATCCATTTAATGCAGGATCAGACCATCATTTGACAGTTTAGATATTTATTTTTTGACTGGGCACATAAACCTGTTTCTGCACAGTAGTCCAATTTAGTGAGAGGTGCACCTCCCACATGAATGGAGGATGTACACAACTGTTTAGCTCCAGTTGTTGATGTATGAGAAGTATGTTATTCATACAGCTGGTCACTTTTTGTTGGTTACCTGTCCTACAGGAGCTGCCAAGGTGGTGATGTTGCATAAAGATAAGACTGGGGTGTCCTTGACAATCTGCAGACAACTCATTTGCTGAGCAAACTTACAACTACCTACTTTGGCACAAAAGTTGCTTTTGAAACTCTCAGCAAGTTATCTAAAACCTCTGTTTTATAGTAATATTCCACCATTCCAGTCTGTGAAAGCTGGAAACTAGAATTTTCACTAAGTACAACATTCATCGAAGTTGCTGAAAGGACTGAATAGTACTTTCCAGCAGCAGATGATGGGCAGCCAGAAAATACAGTGACTTGCTGAGCAGTCATAACTTTGAAATGAGCTCCAGCTGAGCTGAGGGAGATGATGTGTTATCTGGGACACCCAGAGCAGATGTCCACCCTGCACCGTAATACACCAGTGTGCGCTCACAGCCTCTTCCTGTCCTCTAAGGAGCTCCGTAAACACTTGTGAGTGTCCCTGTAGCATCTCTAAAACAGAGAGGAGAGGATTCAACTTATCTGCTTTAGTGACCCAACTTTAAACTTCTCAATCCAGGCCTGTGAACCAAGATGGATGTGGTGGCAGCACATTCATCTTCTCTGGCTTATAGACACACAGAAGGGTAAGTGTTTAGGGGAAAGGGGGACAGGGGTACCTCATGTAGGAGACTTAAGTTTGGTGGAGTGCAGCTGGGACTGGTTTTCCTGAAGCTCTCCAAAAGAGGTGCAGAGATATTTCTTCCTCCAGACCTTCCTTTAGGGGTGTAGCCTAAATCAGATTCTCTGAAACACTCTGGAAGGCTCTTCCTTCCCTGGTGGCTACAGACAGAGTCTAAGGAGCTCAGCCTATTCATCCAAATTTAGAGAAGAGCAGGTACCATGAACATCCCCCAGAGGGGGTAACCTGGAGCGTGTCCAGAGTCACCAAGCAGATGTGACTGGGTTTCATGGCAGCCTTGACCCTCTCCCACGGTGTCAGGATGTTACAGACAGCAGCCTACGCAAAAATGTTTTAGTGGAGACAACTGGACACTTAGTGGGGACAAACTGGAGGAATGAATAATCTTCCCATAGAGACAAATGCCCTACCATTCAGGGGAGGACAGTAAAAAGAGAACTTTCACCTCATTTTTAAACTCCAATTAGTGTCAGAGTTGCAAATACTAAGCAACTGTGAAGGGGTCCAAATAAAAGATAAATGCCTTCAATATTTAAATTCATTCATAGGCTATGTCTCAGCATTTTTTATTCAGGTCTCACATACTTGAAACCTTGCCAGCTCTTTTCCAAACCTCTTAATCATTTGGACTAATAAAAAATATTATCTTTCTATAAACCATGGTTTTCTTGTATACTGAGACCATCACAGCTACAACATTCATCAGTGAAGTTTTTGTCCTTTACAAAAGCTCTTTCCAGTCTCTGGATTTGTAACCCCTCAACCACAGAGGAAGAACTGGCAGGAGCCAAACCCCACACCTGTGTAAAGCAGAACAAGCCTTTGTCACTGTGTTCACCCCTTTCATTGCACAAGCAGGTGGTTCAGGATGTAAAGATATATGTCATCAGCACAGCTTAAACACATGTAGGTGTAGAAACAAGCTCTAACAGAGTTGAAAGGTGTTAGCAAATTCAAGTGATTTGGCACTACTCGTTTCCAGCTCCCCTGGAGCTTCCTGAACTAAGCCAGTAGAAAATATGTAATTCCACACCATTCAGCACAGACGTGAAGCAAAGTTGATCTAGGTCTGTAACTGACTTACTACTAAGACCTGAGGTTCTGGCAAGAATGGATCTGCTTTGAAATTTGAAGACCAAACATAAACTTCTCAAATACGGAAGCTTCATGTCTGATGATTTGTATGGGTGCAAAAGAAAGCATAGGGTAGACTTGCGGGTTCATTTTGGTTTTATTTATTTGTCAGGCAACAATGATGTTAGCAAAGACCTGATTTGTCTTGATAAGTTTGGAACATCCTAGAAAGCCAACCTGATTCAGAACTCTTAGCACTTCACAAACCAGCATGAAAACACTGTCCCAGTCCTAAAACCCAAGAGAAGCAGTACTGACAAAAGCCTGGGAGATGGAGGAGATAAGGAAATGCATCCCACATCGATGTCCAGATGTGAATATAACCAGAGTCACTGGCAGGTCTGTGGTGAAGAATCTCTGACTGGGCAAACAAGAGCCTGCTCCCCCCTGTACTCATCCGCTCTTTGAAAGCTCACGAGTCTGAGCACCTTTTCTGACCTTGACATCTCCGAGTCCACCTTCTACTTCTTCAGAGCAGTGGGACCTCAGCTTCACCTAGCCCAGGAAAATAAACATGTTACTGGACAACATAACTAACATAATCATACCAAAACCAAAGCAAAGACAGGCTGAAGGTGAGACCCAGACAAAGAACCATGGTCAGTGTGAGATGATTCTGCAATTTGGGTTCTTCACTGTTCCACTGCTTCCACTACTTCCACAGGTAGTTTCACATTATATTTATTTGGAAGAAACACAGGAAAGCTGGAACACATGTTCTGAGATGGTTCTTGTGCATTTACTCCATAGCCACTTTCTGGCATCTTTCATGATGCCAGAAAATTGTGACCTTGTGGCAAACTTTGTCAAGTATGCAGTCAGCCAGGAGCCAGTAATAGTAGTGGTGTCTAAACCACCAAAAAAAGACAATTCAAGACAGGGAGAACTGATATTGCTTGTAAAGAAGTCAAGTTAAGCCATTTCATAAACATAGACATTCTTATTAAAGTGCCTAAACTAACACATCTTGCTATTTCCAGCATTCCAGTACAGCACATATATCCTAAACCACAAGGCAGAAAGGATGGGGTTTCTAACCTCAGCAGCAGCATGTTTTTTATAACACAATACAGTTCATGAAAAGCTTGGCTGCATTGCTGGATTCATTTATATCCATTAGAGAAGACCAGATGAGCTTGACAGTTTTATTTTCACTTGAAGATCTCTCGGTACAGCAGGCTGTCCTGATGGCACCAGGCCTCGGTGACAACTGAAGTATTGCTCACAGAGAGGAATTGACCACATTGGACTGAAGGCAGTGGTGTAAAATTGCATGGAATTTGCACAGAAAGAATGTGCAACCTAAAGCTACAGCTTATCTGCTGGCCCAGAGGAGATGAAAGATGATGCTTCACAAATTTTCAGCTACCTTTGGATTGAGCTTTGAAAATAAGGATCCTGCTTGTGTTTCCAGGATTCCCAGTGAAACTTTTTCAGAGCCCTGTGGTGATCCTGGTTTACACCAGGAGAGGCAAATCCTCTTTGTTCCTTGCCTTCTGACTGTAGCCTCCCGTGACTTCATATAGAAGAAGCTTTAAGTGCTGGATTGCTCAGTTCTGTGACTTTATTGTTCTTATCTGTAATTTAATTCTGAGGCATTTAGAAATCTTTAAAGTGCCTCCTGATATGCTGGAATAGAGAGAAGAATGCAAAATCAACATTTTTGGTTACTGCAGTTTCCATGAGATGAGGGTACAGTGTTTCTGGGAAGAATACAGCGAATCTAAAGGGATGCATTAAAAAAAGACATTTATAAAGAGACAAAATCCTGATGCTGTTCCAGTTCCACTGGGTCATGCCTTGCATTTCTCCAGGTGTCCCCACAGATTCCAGTGGGAGTCTGTGGAGTAATGTCTCTTTAATGAAAGTATCAGAACCTGGTAATTTAGGCATAGTCTGTGGTTGTTAGATTTGTTATTAATATCAAGAAGACTTTTTGCTAGATTGGGACCTTTATTAAGTATGGAGTTTAGTTTTCTCTCTAATTTCAGAGTCTTCTGTTCTCCATTCTCATTCCAAGTGAGACTTGGAACACACTTATTCCAGTGTTAAATAAATGAATTTTGTATGACAGAGATGCTGATGAACAGGATCTTCAGACAGGTTAGAAGCAGAAAATAAATCAGATTCTGATATTCACTGAAGTAGAGGGAGATATATCAATTTCTGTTCACTGTAGTTCTGCCCCTGTGATTACAATTTTCTTAGGGTGATTTCCTATGTTCATTACTACGAACAATGAAATATCTATTGACTTCAGCAATTTGATTCTGTCTTCTTACTTTAAAAAGACACATTTTAGGTAGACTTTAACACTTTGGATGTGATAGGATGGCTGCAATTGTGTTCATATAGTCCATTGCCAAGAAAGGATCAATCCTATGTAAAACAGGCCTAATTTTTTTATCAAATCAGTTTTTAAAGACTTCTGTTGCTCTATATTCCACAACAATTCTGAGACAACTAACTTTTAATAAATTTAGTTACCTTGTGGAAGTGGAGAGATGTGGGATTATGCCTTTAAAAGTCATGAATCTTCCTGGGGTTTTGTCCACATTTAAAAGATCTCATCACTTTTCAGGTTTCAGTCTGGCTTTTACAAAAGCATATCCATCATCTTGAAAATTTTGCTATCGCTCTACTAGAGGTTTTCTCCCACAAAACCACAGGCAAATTCAAACCTCTCTTTTGGCTTTGATAGAGTATATTGGTTAGCAGGCAAGACAGGGACTAAGATCTTCTTAGCAATGAGTTAAAAAACAAAACAAAACGAGTCCAGAAAAACTCACTCCGGAATGACTGCACAGGCTACAGTGACTAACATCATGTGTATGGAGTCCACTGGGCAGTGGATTGGGAGAAAAAGTTAATTTTATTTATTTTTTCCCCCACTTCTGCTGTTTCAGTCATTCTTTATAAAGTTTTTTTTGTACACTGGGAAGCTCAGGCACCATAGGGGTTAGCTCAGCTAAGTGGCTAAAAACTACACTTACTTTAAACTACATCTTGAGTCATTCACAGACAAAACTAAACTGGGGGGTAAGGACTGAGATTATACCAGCAAAACCGTGCAGGGGGAAAATGGGCAACTGAATAATAGAACCAATATGATTTTCAACAGAAGCCAATTTATTGTTTACATTAAACCCCAGTTACAGTTTCTAGCACTACTGTCTACATGTGCAGGTGTCTCTTGATTGGCTAAGCCACTTGTCCACGAGGCAGGCACAGTTCCTTCAGGACACCTAGTTGATCAAGTGTCCATCATCATGTTCTGTGTTCTCCATCTAGGTTTTGCATTCTTTGTCCACAGTTTCTCAGGCTCTCCGCTCTTATTTTCATCCTGTTGTTTTCTCAGTAACCTTGATGAGTTCCTGAGAACCCTGAAAACAAGACTGCAGGTGGCTTGTTATCTACAGTTTGGCTGGTACACAGAATGGCCTAAGCTGTGCAGATACACTGCTACAAAACCAAGACTGAACCAGCATCTTTGTTGATCCAAATTTTGGGCAGTTCCAGCAGCCCAGAAGGAGCCCCAAGACGGCCAATAGCTCTGGACTAGCCAGGGCATACTGAAATGTTGGCAGGGAAGGTCCAGTCTTTACCTACTGGCAGAGTTTGACACTTCAGAGGATCAGCATCAAAGGCAAATCTTCCCATGCTTTTCTTTTGCATCAAGAACTGTGAAAGTTCTCTTTGTAATCTGTGTTTTCACAAAGCTGCCTCTCCCCAATGAGCCCTAAGATACTTTGCAAGCCAAAGGCGTCTTTTGAATCCGTCTTATATTGGTATAAATGAAAATTACCCTGATGGTAGATCAGAATCAGCCCTTTGTGTAAACAGCATTCTTGAAACTCAGCCTTCTCTTGGGCAGAAATCAATCAGGCTGCTTGTTTAGCCTTAACCCTCCTGTCATAAGCAATAAACTTATTGCAGTGGGAATTGAGAGGGTGCATCCAGAAACCAAATTGTGTCTGAAGCTCTTGGGTTGATGAGGTAAAATCCTTCAGGACAGGAATGGCCTCTTAGAGGAAGTCAGAAATTGCAAATATCACAAATGCAGTACAGCAAGGGGATGTCACTGCCAGTCTCTCCCTAGTTTCAGTGCAGATGACCTTGTGAAGTCACACCTTGCTATAGAGGTAATCAACTAGTGGGGCATTTTCTTACAGAGGTGCAGACTCCAGTATGGAAGACTTGTGTCTCCTGACTATAGACTTACATTCTCCATTTGCATTCCTTTTAGAGCAGCTCACATATCCACAGGCTTGCATTGACATGCAATTTAAAAACCCTTGGCTGAAATCACCAGCCTGTAGCACAGCTGGGGATTCTAAACATGGCTGCGATGAAGAACAAAGAATAAATTTCTAGAGGGAAAGAAGAAGAAATATTGATAATCAAGGGACATGGCTTCTATTGAACTTTCAAGCATTAGTTTTCACCAGTGTCTGGATTTGTCTTCATGGTTTCAGCATCCTTCCACTTTAAAAGCTGTTTGGGAACAGGACAGTCATCCACTGAAATTTGTCTATAGATAAGTACAAATGAAAAAAGGTGTGGAAGAGGAAACAAAAACAGGTAAAAACCTTTTTCCTCTCTCCCTCCTTATTTCACTCTAATCAGGTCTTAAATTGCTCAGTAGAAAGCTCTTCCCACGGGATATCCTGAGGCATTAAAATGTCTCATTTTAATTCATTGGCATTTGTTAGCCAAGGCAGAAAAAAAGCTGGAGTGCACATGGATGTGGTAGGGGGGTTTGAAAACAAAATAAACAAACTAAGGCAACTCTGGGGAACAAAATAAACAAATAAATAAATATTTACCTGGGATTGCCTTCAAAGCAAGCAAGGAGTTAGCTCTCACTTCCTTGTGGGGTGATCCTGGATTTTGCACTATAAAAACACATCACATGGAAAGCATCGAGAAAAACAGGCTCCCGACCTGGGTTCACATTCTTCTTCCCCTTTGAACCCTTCAAGTAAAATGCCCCTACCTTGAAAGCACAGAGCACATTCTGAGGTCCTTATTGGAGAGCTTAGACCTCTCCTTGCCTTCTCACCAAAAGGGTTGCTAAAATAAATAATGGTGTGCTGTAAATAAATCCAGGATTGTTTTCCCTGGAAAGATATCTGAGGATCATGGGCAAGAGCAGAATGAATGTGGAGTGTTTCAACCTAGAAGAAAAAGATAGGCAGATTTTTAGCTAACTTGCACCACTAAATCAAAGGGACAGATCTAAAAGGCCCAAGGGGAGCGGTGCAGACAACAGCAAGAGCTCTCCTGGTGGGTGTCATTCCCACCAGTTCCTTCATTAGCAGCCTCCCCTCGTGATGCCCGGTGTCTTGGTACATGAGAATTGAGGCAGAGCTGTCGGGGCTTGCTCTTGCTGAGCCGCAGGGATGGGTGTGATGATGTGGCTGCAGCAGCAGCTCTGCTGCGGTGTCAGACGGCCCCTGCAGAGGCTGGGCTGACGCCTCGCAGACAGAGCCACATTCCCCCGTGCTGGTGGCAGTGACACAGCTGCCAGAGGAGCTCATACCAAGCAGCATCTGAAAGCAATAAAGCAAAGGAAAACTGTGGGGAAGCGCGAGCTGCAGGAGCCAGGGTGGGAGCAGACAGGGCATTTGGTTGTATGGAGAGAATTCATTAGCAGCCATTTTTATACTGAAAGCATTCCGGTCTTGGAGATAAGGTTCCTGTTGGGATATTTCCTTGTCATTCATAGCTTTTAATCCCTAATTTTCATTTCTATTCGACTGCTCTCAGACACCGGACTCATCTCTTCCCCCTCTTACCAAATGACTTTGCAATAGCAAACTTGTTGGGGACTAAAAGTTTGTACCACTATGATGAATATTCACAGCCCCTCCAAATATCTCCATTCCTGTAGCAAAAGGACACGTATTTCTCTCTGCCAGCAGACCCAGTGCTCAAAACAGTTTGGCAGGACAGAGAGTCATAACACACCGTGGAAATGTCCATGCTGTCAGGGCAGCAGGACTGGCACCCATTCCCATGGTAAAACTGCCTGGAAAGCAGACCCTGGAAATGTGTTTAAGCCCAGATTGCTTAAACTTAACTCAGGAAAGTCTCTTTCATTAATTTTTCATTCATGAATGCATCATACTTTTGGTTGCACTGAGAGCACTCTGTGGGTCTTCCTTGGAGTCTGATTCACAGGAGAATTGCAACCTGAAATATTTAATACAACCTGGGCTTCTGAAATATGAAGGGATTGGAGCATGAAGTTCATAGTTTTCAAGAAGGCAATCAGACAATGGGAGGTAGATGGAGCAGCAGCAACAAAAAAAAAAAAATCTGGGAAATCTCTGAAAGTTCAAGCCTTGAGAGTGCTGCTGGGATAGCCAGCAGTCCTGAAGACATTGGTCTCCTTTATATTTGGCCAAGGGTGTCAAAGGTAGGTGCCTATTTTGCTAGGCCACTTTCACTTTGCTGCATATGCCTCAGACAGGCCTGTATGAGCCTAAACCAGGAGATGTTCCAAGGGAATTGGTATTCAAGGGAGTTTGAAGCTTTGGGAAGGATACCAAACCCCTCTCTTTGGAACAGGATTTAACACAGATTGAAAATCTTCCATATACTTCAAGGTTTTCTGCTTCATTCCCAGAGATGCTTTGCAGGCTTGTCAACCCTGATTAAATCATTCCAAATAATTAAATTGTTTTTGAAAGTGGTTTGTCAAATATATACATATATATATATAATTTGTAGCTTGCATGATCACAGTAATACATCAAGTTCCCGAAAGTCATTGAGTCCTGCATCAAATTGCCTTCAGTCTAAATAGTTTTATTCTGTTCAATTGGGTTATAAAACCTTGGCCACCTAGTGAATCTGGTAGTGGCTATAAATCTCTGCAGCTGGGAAACTGGAAGGCAGCCCTGCCTACCTTACAAAGAGAAGAAACCCTGCTTCCCATTCCAATTCAGCAGTGCCTGCAGAGTATAAAGACCTTTCTGAGCAAAATCCTTCAAAAAATAGTAATAAAGAACCAAGGGGAGCCCAGGGAAGAACATGTAATTATAGATGTTGTTTGGAGGGCTCTGCTGTATTTTGAAGGACATTTTGAAAGACACAGCAGTGATGGGATGGGATTTTTGCTCTGTAAGAGCAGAGTGTACTGACAGCACCCATGAGCACCACTGTACCACCAAGATATATCACTTTGTTGTAGCCACTGCTTGTAAGGCCCTTAGAAACCCAGTGAGCTACAATGAATGTTGCTGAACATCCATTTCCCAAGGCTATTGAAATAGGATTTTTTTTTATTTTTGGTGAATGGCCAATGAATAAAACAATCCTGACGGAAGAAAACGAGCCAATTCCTGGCTTCTGTGTTAGGATTGAATACAGAGGATCAGCTCACACAGTAGGTGAAAAGGATACAATATACTTGTGATAAACTGGTTGCCTTTTATCCCATTTTCTTTTAATTACCATGTTGTCAAGGGGTTTTTCCCTTCAAAAAATTCTGATACAACTTGTATAACTTTGAGGTCAAATTAATGGCTCTGTAGTTCCCCAAAACATCTCATTCTCTTACTGCTTTTCTTATTTAGCCATGGGGCCCAAATCCTATTTACCAGTTACATGAACTACCCATGACTGAATGAATGCATCATTGCTACTGAGCTAGCCAATTCACACCCTTCTCCTTCCAGAATTTGGGGACAGAGTCTATCTGTCCCCAAGTCTCCATTCTTCCTTCTATGTGGTCATTCCCATTCTTACAGCCTCATCCTCATTTCCTTTCATTTGCAAATTCACCCACCCTTAACCAAAAGGAAAGTGGTGCTGTCACAGGCAGCTGAGCCAGTCTGACACTGCACAGGGGAAGGGGCTGCCTCTCTCCTCCTTCACCTTCCCATGGCCTCACTCATCCCTGGCACCAGCCTGGGTACTTGTGGATCAGTTTTCTGAGCTGATTCAACTTGCTAAAACAGCAGAAAAACTCTGGCCACATGCTTTTCTGGGGTGGTTTACTAAGGGGTTAAGGAGCTGGTGCAAGACATGGAGTGAGGCTTTGTCACCGTGGTGGGGAGATGGGAAAGCACAGCAGAGACTCTGCTTGCTGGCAGTGATGAGTAATCTTTTAAGCCATCTCACCCTATCTCACAGAACTGCATCCTGAGACAAAGCATTTATCCAGTTTTGGTGCCATATTTTTGATCTCCATGTTCTTTCTCTCCTATTCCTCCTCCAGCTGAAAACCGGTCTGGTTTTGATTTTAATATCCTTTGCAAGGTTCAGCTCAGCTTGACAGTTGGCAATTCTCACAAGCTCTCCATGCTTTCTGACCTCTAAGATGTGGCGCTTTTTTTCTGGTTAGATATGGTTTTAGCCTTTGTAACCCTTTGTTCTTGCCCAGTCCAAATGTCCTGTTTGAAGTGAATCTTGCATTTGATTCAGTCTGGAGCCTTCCTCTGTAATATTGGTCCCTCTCCTGAGCAAGATACAAGAGCAAAGGGGTTTTTTCACCCTTGCCTATAAAGTACCCTACACACAACAGTCCTAGAGCTCTTCAACAAATTTGGCCCTTTGGCCCTTAGTTGTAGATGCCTCTTTTAACACTTTCATTATATTTTCATGGATTCGTCCCCTGATCACGGGTCCACAGTCATTATGCTCTCAAGAGATCTCACCATCTACAAAATCAAACCTAAAATCTCACCATCTTATATTTGTTGCATAACTGAGTGAAGGAATGAGTCAGCCCACACTCAGGGCTGTATGGGCCTTTCTTGATAGCATTTATTTTCCAGTGCATGTGTGCAGAATTAAAGCTTCCATAACGATACAATTCTTACTTGTATTGATCTCAATCTCTCCCTCTCTCTCTCCCCCTCCATATAGGAAGGTGATCTTAGCTTACAGTCCAGCCTGGGAACCTACAGGAAATTCCTGGAATGACTCAGTCTCAATGTCTTTAACCATCTTATCCTATATCACTTGGAACCAAATGGGTTTTGCTCTGCCCACGCAGTTCTTGTGCCCTGGTGTTCTCTCCTACCATCACTGTACAGCATTACTTCTCCCTCTAATCTTTATTTCTGTCTCTCCTGACCCAAACCCATCCCTCATTACCTGCATTCCACAACCAATGCCATTCCAAGATCCTTCTATTATCCTTACAATATCCAGTGTTCCATCCTGCTTTGGTAGTCAAATCCCTCTATTTTATTGCTAATGCCTCTTTAATAAATCAAAAATATTTCAATACTTTTACTGGCCAATAAAATTTTTCTACCTGCATCAGACAAAATCTTTTTATTATCAAACTATCTTTTTGATTATTCCTTGCAGCAATAATTTTTCCTTTCCACAAAATCCATTTTACATCCCAGCACACACCATTTTTCCATTATGCACTGAATCTGCTCTTCCTCTGTGCTGACATCCAGGTGTAAGAATTTCATAGATATCTCCCCAACTCTCTCCCTCATTTCTCATGAAGTCTTCATATCTGCTAATTTTAATCCTACAGTACCACTTCTCTACTGGGATGAGAGCAATCCACTGAATATCCTTTTCCTTAGTAATGCCCCATAATCAAATGTCTCAAAATCATCCTTCTTGATGAATATTTGAGGCACTTGCTGACCTCCACATAATGACTTTTATACCCTTTCCAAAGGCTGAAAGGCTCATCCAAGACTTTGTATGTCTCTCTTAAATGGCTATAACTATGCTTGATTCCCCCTCACATCCTTGGGGACTTGCTTTAGCTTATAAATCCCCATGGTAGTTCCCCCTCTCCTCTGAATATCTCCAGAAATATGGGAATTAACTGGCCAAAGTAATTTCCTCTTTTTGGCCATTTAGGGAGCCAGGGACCACACTGTGGCTTTTGGAATTAAATTCTGGTTTCATCCATGTCTCTTGAGCAGCAAAGCAACATGCTACACATACCTCAGGCTGGAGCCACAGTATGGTGTTTTGAGAAAAGTTTACTCTGAAGAGCAGAGATCTGGTCTCTAGGTAGCTTGACCCTGGGGTTTGGATTTGGTACCTGCAGGCTGAGTTACTGTGCAGAGTTTCTGCAGTGCTTAATAAGGGCTCTACTCATGCTGTGTCTTCTGTCCATGCTGTCTCTTTCTTCTCCTCAGTCAAGTTTGTAAAAAAACTTGCAGGTGCTTAATATCCCTGAGAATCCTTGAAAACTTAGCTGAAAGTGACTTTGTGGCTGAACAGTTATTCAGGAAAATGAGCAAATACACACACACCCCACACATAAACCCCAACTATGTTACACAACCAGGCAAAAAAGGTGCTAATATGTATTCATCTTTAGCTAAGCACTGACAGCAGGGCAATGGATTGTCTTTGCCGGTCTTATTTTCACTTGAATGGTTTTCCTTTTATTCCCTGTGGTGTTTAAAGTCTTCCAAAAGAAATACAAATGATCATTGGAAATGAATAGCTGGTAGTGCACGGGTGTTGGGAGAGTGCTGAAAATGGGCTTTCACTCTGCATTCAGTGGGAAAGTGAATCACTCTCACACAAAGCTAGAGCCTCGAATGTGAGGAGGGGAGAGAATGAAAGCAGGATGTGATTCTCAAATGACATTTGGTGCTGTTTATCTAGGGGAACAGTGCATAGATTGGGTGTAGAGGAAACACAGCATCTCGCTGCTGGGAAGCAATTGCATTCATTTTGAAGTGATCTATTAGCTCTCAGGTCCTTTAAGAAAATGGAAAATAACATGAAAAGAGACAGAAAAGCAGAGGAAAAAGAATAAGTAGGTCCAGTCTGAAGGTCCTGGGAGGCTGTGGAGGGGCAGAATTCTGGACATAGCAGACTGTCTGCACCAGATAAGCCTGTAAAGATGATTTATTCAATTTTGCATAAAATCTCAATCTTGCATAAAAGCAGAGTCCCAAAGCTGAAGGTAAGGTATCCAAGAGCTAACTGGAAGCTCTGGAGTTGTATGGGCTTAACACCTACATCATTACTCAACTTAAGGCAAGGATGGGCTTAAAACACAGTCATTGTGTGGGGTGGGTGTGTGTAAATTCAGCCTGTTTGAAAAACATAAGTGAGGTACAGATGAGTGTAACAGATGTGCTGGAGGTTCTCTCTTCCTGTCCTTGTACCCTGCTCTGCCCAGCTTCCCTGCTTGGTGTCCACACCTTGTTGGTGCCTCTGACATTCACCAACTGGCCTGATCCTCTCCATGTAACCCACTCGTTAATTTGGAGGTTAATACAGGGGTATTACAGAGGTAAACCCTGTGTAAAGCCTGGTTGCTCTTGGATTCAACCCCCAGTTGATGTAGGTCAATGAAGCTTCATTGATTTAATTTCCACCAGCTTAGGTGAGTCAGTTCTGAACACCATTAGCCCCATTTATCTCCTCATGTGTTCTCAAAAACTACTCCCAGCATTCCAGCACTGCAGCAGCATTGGAAAACTAATGACTCAAAAGCAAGAAAAACCTGTCCTTGAGTTTAGATATTTTAGCAGCTGGAAAAAGGAGCAGATCTCCAGTTTGTCTGAGAAGGTGGAGCTGAAGAGGTGTAGAAGTCATGTCTACCTATGCTTGCAGAACTCCCTGTGCACGCTGCCCAAAGTGACATTTGTACCAATAATGTGAGTTCTGAGATGGTGCTCAGTGAGGGGACAGGGGAGAAATAGGATGGATCACAAAAGGAATAACTCTTCAGTGCAGCTTTAGTGGGGAGTGATCATCACTGTTTTATTCTTCCAGGCAGTGTGACCCTGTCCAGAAATGAGGTTCTGCCGACCTGTTGTACTTTTCTCCAGGGAAGTAGTGAGTCATAGAATGACTTCCTACATGTTTCCAATGTGTAGACATTCCCATAAAAGCACTTTTCTGATGAGTACAGAAAACTGGAAGATGGTGCCATCCCCAAGGCTTGCCATCTACCCAGTTAGGTGGGAAAGTCCTGTGGGAGACCTGTAGTCCATAACTTTCCTTCTGCCAACCCCAAGTGGGCACTTGTCCCCTGTCTTTACCACACCAGGTGGTCAATGGGTCTGTCTTGTTGAGGGGAAACTGGTTTCTGAAAATCAGATTTTCTCATTCCAGTGCTAAGCCGTAGCTGAGCTTGTAGTGACTGGGCCCCCACTGGCAGGATGCTGGGCTTGGGTGTACCCTGGGAGAGCATTCCCAATGCCATTTCCCCCATCCAGGCCTGGGTACGTGCCAGTGCACTCACTCCAGGTCTGAATTTTCTCCAGCAGTAATGAGATGTCCATGCTGCCTGCCCTGTCACAAAAAACACATCCATCTGTCCGCACAGAAAGCAGTATACCCACAGTGAGCCTGGCTCCAGCACTCCTGCAAGTCCTGCTTGAATTAAGCACCTATTTTAATTTGTAGATTTGTGGGCTTTAACTACCATTGGACTTTCTTATACCATAATTACTTTCTTTTCTTTCCCTTTTTGATGGGTGCAAAGAATACCATTGGTAGTTTGTCAAAGTTACATGCATCATTTATCCTGTGTAGTGAGAAAAAAAAAGCAAGGAGCTTGCTTGGAAAAGCAGCAATTTAAAATTATCTGCAAAGGTGCTTCTGCTGGGTCAGGGAGAACAGGCACAGAGGCATCTCACTTTTCCTTTTTTTTTTTTTTTTTTTTTTTTTTGGTAGCAATGTCTGGATGGTGGCTCATTATCAGTTGTAAATTACAGGGGGTGGGGAAAGGGACATGAATGACAAAGTTCAGAAACAGCATCTGCTGAAGAAAAACAAATGAGGTGGGGGGCAAAGCAGGAAAAAAAACAGATGAAACACTGTAATTGCTTGGCAACAAGTTGCTATTGTAATTTAGAAAATTGGAAGCATCCGTTCTCAAACAGTTCTAGCTTTATTTAGTTTCTTCTTCACTTTTGAGTGCAGCCCTTGTTCAGCCATCAGCTGTGTCCTCCTGCAGGATTACTGGCTCTCCGGCACACAGAGCAGTAATGGACCCCTCGTGTTTGGTTATGGGCCATCGAAGAAAAGCATTTTGCGATTGTTTTGCAGTGCAGCCATTTAACAAGATTAAAGATAATTTGCCCCTTGGAATGCAAAACTGTTTCTACAGGTGCTTAAGCTTCCTGGCTTTTGGATTAGAGGCCTCATTTTGTTTTGTGCCTTTGCATTCAGGAGGTCTCCAAGGACTGTAAATAAATGAACAGCGACCCTCTGCAGCTGGGAAACTAATTTTCCAGCCCAAGCTGCAAGAGTTGCAGCTTACAAAGCTCAGTGGATGCCGATAAATATGTGCATGTTAATGTATTAAACGTGCTGATTAACTAATCCTGACTGTGCCTGAATGCCAGCCATTTGCCAACTGGGAGACTCCCAGAGAAACAAGCCTGGCCAGAGAGGGAGCAGGTTGCTGGAGGCAAGCAGGAGGTGCAGGGGTGTCAGAGGTGGTAAAAGGGGTGATGGCCATTCCCACTGATGCTGGCAGAGCTCCTTCACACCTCCCTGCCTCCTTCTCCCACAGGGGAGAGAACAAGCCCCGGGCTTTGGCCACATCCAGGAGAACGGGAAGTCTCACAGACGTCCACTGAGATGTGGAACCTCAAGGATGTAGGGATGCCATGGACTCCTTCTAAAGGAAAGGAAAGACCATACATGGTCCCCCAGGGACACCCAGTTCTAGTCCTGCCAAATAGATGTGGTCTCTGGAACAATTCTCCAAGAAGGATCATTGGATGGAGAAGGATTTCTGGATGGACCTGATCATGGTTACTTGGGATCAGAGAAAGCCTCATTTATTTGACTTCTCTATTCTTTTTCTATGTGTTTTCCTTTTCTTGTAGTGTTTCCCTTCTTTATATGGGCTTGATTTGTTTATTTGAGCTGTGGGGTAAATTGGATTCATTAAACTTTTATTCCTAAGTCTTTTTTAAATTCAGACGCAGGATGAAAATCAAGACGGCTGAAATTCCCCAGATGATGAAATTACTTTTCTCTGCTCAACCCTGAAACAATTCTCAGTTTGGGGAAGGTCTGAGCAAGTCTAGCTGGGACCAGAGATTGCCCTGCCTCAACCATCCCTGGGGCCCTGTCAGGCTGGCTCCCTGGGGTGCTCAGGAATACTGTGCTTCTGTAATTCCCAGACCTGTGGGGCCCAGAGCACCAAACACTCTGCCAAACTAGCCATGATCAGTGGTTTGGGGGCCAATCCAAGGCTCAGAAGTTCATTGTTTCAGATCTTTCTATGCCATAGGCCGTCTGGCTACTTTGAACAAAATGCTGAAACATTTCAGTGTACTCGTAAGTCAGGAGACAGAAAACCTGAAGTTCTACAGGTCTACAGGTTCACTAATAAAGCATTTCAAAAGTGATTCAGGTGATGGTTTGTTTTGGGTTTCTTTTTTTTTTTTTAATATACAGATTTTTATACTCTTCAGATATGCAAAAATGAAAAAAAGAAAATTTTTGTCAGAGGAGGCAAAGATATTCAGCTACAAGATGCCACCAAGAAAGTTGGCTCTGCCCCAGTGTAAGCCTCACTGCTTGTTCCCACCTGCCCCTCACCATGGTGCAGCTTTGGTAGCATTAGTATTTTTGAAGGTTAGGGTGTACCATGGGGTCAAACAAGCACTGCCATCAGGCAAGGGAAGCAACAAGATTCAGCAAGTACAGCTGAACATGACAATTCCTTCTGGCACCAGGTACTCCTTTTAATTTAGATCAAAGGTGATAAAACCCCTAACACTGTCTTTTTTCCCCCCCTTTTTGGAAAAAAGGTTTGCCGTCCCTTTCAAAATTATCTACAGTTTTAATGAAAGACAAACTCTTCTCAGAAAAGTTCCTTTTTTTGGTTTTTGGTTTTTTTTCTTTTTGGCTCAAAACATTACTCACCTCTACTCCAAGAGATTTAAAGAGCATAGACAGCTTCAGTGATCAGAAATGCATTTTTGGCAAACAAAATATTTGCAGAGAAAATTTTGCCCAGATGCACTCATAAGAATTATTGAAAGCTTTTCTCACTGTTCTTCTAGTAAAATGGCAAAAGAGAATGTTCTTATGCAACACAGAGATTACAAGAATAAATGTTTTAAGAAATGTGACTCACACAGTAGGAGCCAGAAACACAGGTGCTGTAAATTGTGTCCCCCGAGGAAATAATAATAATAAACATCCTTACAGACTGACAGGGTATCACATGAAAAGAGCAAATTCCCCCTAGTTCATCTGTTTCAGCCATCTGAGCCCCAGACTCACCAATGCACAGTTTGGTACCTGCCTTTTCACTGGTGAGTGGGAGCAGATTTTGCAGAGGAAGCATTTCTGCAGGAGGAGTGACATTGAAGTTTCCTTCAAATTTGCTACAAGCCACCAGGCAGCCGCTTGACAAGCAGCAAAGTTCAAGCAGTAGCAAGCAAAAAAAGAAGGAGAAAAAGCAGAGGTAATACTAAGAAGCCTGTCCAGAAAGCACAACTCAAGTAACCAGACCTACTAACTAGACAGCTACATGAAGAGCACGTACACCTTCAGAGCAAGGTGATGCCAGTGGGGATTGGACTCAAACAGACTTCCCAGATGGCTGCATATATTGCTCAAACTTCATGCAAATACTGTTTGCATGGGCTTAACTGGTTGTGTACAGAAAATCCCACTCATCCCCCAAATGAATAAAAGCAAGAAGAAAAATATGATTGGTGACACACGATTAAATATACAAGTTTTATATGATGCAGTGCTTGAATATCTGATTGCATCCCCTTCATAGCCAGGCCCTGGCACACAGGGTCTATCACTAATGCCCAGCCACTATTCCAGAGATTTACACCGCAATAATGTCCCATTTAGGGTTCACCCCACTTTTTTAGGTGCTGTAAGCCGCCATGGACCCCCACAGTTCCTGAAGTTCAGGGCCCAGGCAGATGAAATGCAGGAGAGAAGAGAAACAAGGGCACAGGCATTTGGGGAGGTTTGTTCCTAGAGGCAAAGATTGCTCTCTGCTGTTGGGAGCACTTTGCAAGCAACGTAACAGAGAGGGACCTTAAAGGCAAAAGGAAAGGAATTCTAAAGGCTGCTCTCTTGGGAAAGACAATTACTTCAGGTGGGTCATCTCTCCTGAAGGAATTCTACCTTTAATTCTGTGGTGGGTCCAATCATCTTAAAGTTTAAAAGCAAATCTGTGGAGTTGTATACTATTTGCTATACATTTGTTTTTATAGAAGAGGCAGGGGCTGCTTGCAGTATGTGAGCAAGACCTGTCCTTGTGGAGACACCCTGGGGCCCTTCTCACTGATCTCCTCCCAAGTAAAGCTGCAGGTGGAGGTAGCTTGGCAGAGCTTCACTGATCCTAATTTTAAACAAGCAACAAAGTGTCTGTGTTGGAAGTCGTAGCCCTGGCCTGGCTGTCAGCGCCGGAAGGGTTTCCATCCCCTCCAAAGGGCAGATGGGATCACCCCAGCCTGGACTCGAGTTTCTCTCTTTCCTTTCTGGGAGCAAGGGAAGGCACTGCAGGCGTATTTGGTTGGGGACCAGACTGGCTTGGGTAGCACTCACCACCTTCCCTGGAGCAAGGGGCTTCCTTCCGCTGAGCATCACCACCAAGTGTTTCAGGGCAGGTTATTTTTCCTGGGAGTTGCATGCAGCCCTGATTGCCCAGAAGAGCATAAGTGAGCATTGTTTCCCCCACATTGTTCTCTGGCTCTCCACTTTTCCCAACTCCTTCTTACCTCATCCTCCCCTTGCTGGCTAGAGAGCTGTAAGCCGCTGATTAGCACTTCATTTGACAAACAGGAAGTGGGGAAGAAAAGCATCATTTTCAGAATTAGAGCCTCGGAATGAATTGAAGAAAGAAAGGGGGAAGAAGGAAAAAAAAGAAAGCGAGCCTTGCACACTTTCCTAATTGCTCGTTAGAACCAATGGCCTTTGTGGTTCCTTCCCCCTGTGTCTTCTTTATAAAAACGTTTGCACAAGACATTGCCATTGTCTGCCAGACAGCCTCAGGGTAGGACAAAATGAACTAATTGATTTGCAGTTATGTCGTGGTGAATAGTGCTAAACATCCATCTGCGGATTCCTTGTGAGGAGTGATTAATAATTTGTACTCCTGGGCCTAGAAGCCTGAATACCCTTTTTTCATGTAAAACTGAAGCGTTTCATTCTCTCAGCATCACAGATATCTCGTCTACATTGTGGGTTACAAGGACGAGGTCAGGAGTGCCGTGCTGGCGATGTCGCACAGGCGGGTTGTCCCTGTGTGGGTAAAACCCAGCACGGTGGTGGGATTAATGGGAATTTGTCAGGCTGACGCACAGTACTGTACAGCACTCCTGCTACGGCCATTCCAGTGCAGATGTTCCCGATCCCTTGCCATTGTTCCAGGGACAGATGATTTTACATGTGTTTTCAAAGAGAGAGCTGGGAGACTTAAAATTTATTTCAAACACAGAACCAAAACCTAAACCGAGGCAGTTTAAGGAATTAGGACTTGGATTCGAATTTCAGGGCTTTTCTGGTCACTGTTTCTATTACCACCAGCGGGAAAATCCCAGCATCAAACACACCCAAGTGCTGAGGAGTTTCAAAGGCCAACCCAAAAAAATTTACTCAAATACCACCTACGTGTTGAAAGATACATGCAAAATACTTTAAACTGTCAAGAGGAGTCTGCAAGACATCTCTACAGGAGCTCCTGCTTGTGGACCTGCTTTACCAGGATATTCCTCCTGTGCAGTCAGAGCTGCACACTTCCATAATTTAAATGGTGAGCCCGAGGCCGTGGGCACTTTGTCTGAGCTCAATCAGCTGTGACAACCTGTGATCCTCTCTCCCAACCATGTCTTAGGGTGTTCCTGGTTGTGTCCCCAGGTCCACCACTCTTTCTTGGTCCTTTCTACCTCCACCTGGAATTAAAAGCTTGTAGCTGCTTTCTGAGCCATTTCCTGCTTCCTAATGAAATCTATTGGCCTCCTGGGGGAAAAAAAAACATTGACTCAGCCAACTCTTAATGAAGTCATCTGTTTTCATGGTGTTACTGGTGCCCTCTACTTTCCCAGCTCATTAAAAAAATTAACAACCTTTAGATACATCCAGAGATCCAAAGATGAGATCTACTTGGTCAGAGTAAATCAATTTCAGTGGAAAAAAAACACTTGTCTTTCCCTTGTGACCCATTTTTACATCTTCCTAGATTATCTACATTTTATCCCATGCTTTGAACGTTTGGTCTGAGTGCATCTACATTAATAAACAGATGCCTGTGAGGCTTTGCCTTGCTGTCAGCTTGCTCCCTGCCTGGTTTGGACTGCTGCTGCTCTCTGAAATCAAACCAAGGCATAGTTCTGGGAATGGCTCTCTCCAGGAACTGATCTGATATCTCAGATTTGGCTCCCTCTGTTATTCACCGTCCTACCAACTCACCTCAGACATACCTCAGGAGGTTTTGCATCTTTAAATGTTCCCTGATGCTCTGCTGTGTATTCAACATCCATCTCATTCATGTCCCATGCCATAAAAACCAGACTGTGGGGCTGCCCACGCCACTGGGTCTGAGACACAAGGACTGACTGCTGCCCTTTGGGAGAAGCATGTTTGGGACACAGTTTATCTCTCTGAGACAAATAGGCATAAGGTCCAAGATAGATTTGTTTGGCTATGCCATGTCTGGGTCAGGTTTCCTTCTGGGAAGCCTTGGATGAAGCCCTTACAAGCACTTCTCTCCTGGCAGTAACCAGTAGGGCAAAAAGAGACAAAGGTTTTTAAAAAGTGTCATAAACGCAAAACATTTACATGGTAGAAAAAGACTAGAACATTTAATAATTCAATTTTCTCAGACTCAAACAGTCAGCCTGGTGATACCTGGTTGTTTTCCTCTCCTGACAGGTAAGAGTTTCTGGGGAAATTATCTCTTCTGAGTAAAAGTAATTACTGTAAGTGCTTTGCAATAGTATCTGTGGGTAATGTATTTGATATTGTATCTGAAAATTATTTTGTGAGAAAATAATGAGCTAGGAGAATACAAAGTGCCTGTTTCAGGGAACTTTCCCTATTACCTTTCAGGGATGATAGGCTCTGGCCACTCATTAAATATAATGTAAAAGCTTTATAAATATGTGGTGGTGTAAGAGGAATGAGATTAGATTGGATGGGACTTTGACAAAAGTGTCCATTTAGAAGAGTGCTTGCAAGATTGATGATCTCAGGGAGTTCTGCAGTCCAAGGGAAGGAGCAAGGCTATGGGTATACTGTCATATTCTTTCTTTTATTTTTCATTTGGGGCACCTTGGGCTGATTTAGCACACTGCAACACAATGACCTGAGCTTAAATAGATGAAAAAGACAGGTTTGGATACTTTATGGTGACATACTGTTTATGGTCTTGAATGACAGCATGAGTCTTCCTTATTCAGAGTTTCTGAGAGTAATAACAGAGGGTCAGCATTTCCACACTGCTGAGCTCACTTGTGAAACTTATTTCTACAGTAGATTTCTGAGGTCAAGAGTATAATCCAATTCAGAAAAATCAGTGTGAACAACAGGAACAATCATTATGACTAATGATGCTTTCTATCACGTTCCTACTGATTTTTCTGAATTTGACATTCATTTGTGCAAATCCATACAATACCTACATCTTGAATACTGGAAGCAGTTTGTGTCTGTTCACCTCAAAAAAGATATAGCAGAAGTATGGACAAAGATAAAGAATTGCTCAGATCAGAATAAGCTAAAGGAGACAGATCCTTGCCCCACACGTTGTTCAGCTGAGTAACCCTTTGCTGCACAAGTGGTGGGTGTAAAAAGTGAGTTTAAAAAGCATTTAGATATGGTGAAAAAAAAATCACTGAGGACTATCAGAAAAAGGATATACCACCATTAAAATAAAAAGCTCCCAAAGTCCCATGTCCCACACTGCTGCAGTGAGAGGATGTTCTGGAGTGACATCACTGCATGTTTTCCCAAAGCTTTGCTCTTCTCTCTCTCTGTGCACCTTCTTCAACTGTGGAAAAATAATGGATCTGTGGCAGTAGCAGAACTAAAACCCCCATCTCCTGAGTCCTTCCCTTGATGACTATGGGCAGCTGACAAATTGAACCCTCCAAAGCAAGCTTTATTCCCAAGCAGGAACACAAAGTCAAAAATCTGGGCTTTGTTTAGTGAGACAGAAGTCACTGAAAAATGTTCAACTTCAGCTTTTTGTGCAGAATTGCAACATCTGGCAGGCAGGTAAAATTAGCCAGTCATAATGAGAGCTGTAGCACTTGTCAAAGCAGAAAGGCAGCCTCGGAAAGGTGGACCCTTAATGTCAAGCGGCTGGGTGTCCCATCCCTCCGCATTCCTGGGAGGAGGAGAGGCTCTGGGGACACGACCCCTGGTGCTGTCTCCTGTCTCGGAGCAGCGCTCAGGTTCCGCACCAAAACCCAGCCCGGACGGCACCGGGCTGCAAAATTCCTCCCGTTTGTCCCAGCTTTGGCGGTGCGAGGCTCGGTGGCAGCGGGGACAGAGAGGATGGACGTGCCGAGAGGCGCTGGCGTCTCCGGCCACTTCAGACAGAGCCATTGAGCGGGCGGAGAGGCCGCGCATTGTGCCCTTCCCAGAGGGCTGCCTCCTCTCCATTTGTTTACCACACATCCTGTCTTCTTTTCTGTTTGCTTCACACATCATCGCCTTCATTAATCGTCCTCCCCGCTCCCCATTTGGGCCTTTGGATTTTCGGCTCGCCTTGGGTAATTCTAATTACCTCAGACATAAAAAAAAAATAAAATAAAATAGGAGCTTAAGTAGGTGCACTTCATTCTTTAACTGCCTTTTACAAGCAGTTCAGTGCTGGCTACCAAGGGAATCTGATTAAACTAATTACCCTGATTGGCTTGTTTAATCAACTGCTTGGTTTAATTGGGCCTCGCTAATGCGGAGTGGTGGAGTCCGTGGTGCGTAATGTGAGAACCAGGAGACCCGTAACACCGGCGGTGACACCACTACAGAAACCAGCCCGCATTCCCAGCCTAACGGGGCGACTTTAATAAATGCAGACCTCAGCTGAGAGCCCAACTGTATTCTCAAGAGCATGAATGGGCTGGAGGTTTTAGTGATAATTAAAATTGCTAGGGAAAAAAAAAAAAAAAAGGAAAAAAAACTTCAACCCTTTCTCATTAAAGAACTTGTCCTTTCTCCCTTCCCCCCCTCCCAGCCTCCAAACTCGAAGCAATATCGGGAATCCTGTCTGCCTCTTTCAAACAACACTTCAATTCATCAGGGCAAAGAATCCTTCCTCCTTCGTCTCCCCCCATCCCTGAGATTTTTCACTCCCATTTACAGTGTGCATGGCCCAAAGTAAATACACAGACAACAGGATTACAAATTACCTTGCACTAGGTAAATCCACCCTGAGTACCTAGGGAGTTTGTGGAGTACAAACAACTTCTGTGTAAGCATCCTAGCAATAATGGTCATTCCTATAGCTCTAATTACTAGAACAATAATAACCTGCAGAGCGTCCTTTTCCTCCTCCCATCTCGGTGCCGACTCCCCATTCCCTTCCCTGCCCTCCACTTGCTCTCGCAGTGGGGAGGGATGAGCACCAAGAGCCAAACACACGGCTGGCTTAGCAAAGCTCCACTCATCTGGGTCCAATATGTTTTATGGTGACATGCAGACTGAATTTGCTACTTCCTGAGGATTTTCGTGGAGCCAGTGACATCCTGCAGACCCGTGGATGCTGGCATGAGTGTAACACCCCTGCAATCAGCACTATAATCCAGCACAGGTACTGTGCATGGCACTTGGGCAAAAAACAACAGCATGCTCAATTGTCATAAATCTCCAATCACCATCTGTAAAATGGAGAATATAGCAGCAAAATTGGTTGGACTCTATGATCTTGAAGGTCTCTTCCAACCTAGTGATTCTGTGATTCTGTGAAAATGCACCCACCTTTATCCAAGGAAAATATAAATGTATGTCCATGATTTAGCAACTTCAGACTGCCTTTGTACTTGATAAAGAGAAATGGACATTTATGCCTATTTCAGATGTCCACTTCACCTTACTCTAGGAATACCTTTTACTTCTGCTTTGGGTGTGAAGGGAACTTCAAGTGATCTTGGAGTTACACCATGGCCAAATGACTCCTGCTGTGGCTGTTGGGATGAGGACCTTAGGGAAGGCACCAGAACTCCTTGCAGAACTCATCCTATGCTTTAGAGGATGTTTGTTGGGAACCTAACCTCTCAACAGCCTGGCATCCTCCCCCTGCAAGCCAGCAGAGCAATCTGGGCCTGTTTCCCACTGTGGTCACTGCCTTATCTCTGAGCTCTGCCCACATGTTGGCTCAACCTGCCCACTTGTGATGGGCAAGGAACTACCCACAGGCATGAAAAGTCTTACAGAAGGGGTATGGTCTTATTTATAATCACAAACTGTGAGGAGAAGGAAAGACAGCTCCTCCAGAAGTGGACTCCTGTGTTGGCCCACATATCCCCTGGTTGCTGCCAACCTCATACCTCCGCGCTATACACAGTGGGTTGCTTTCAAATTGTCTCCAATTGTCACTTTTTTTTTTCTTGAAACATTGTAATGTTCTTCAGATTGGTAAAATATGTGCTTGAATTCTGTAAAAATTCAAATGCATTGGGATGTGTTTTGTAAATCATATATTGTGGAAGTTTCCTTTGCACTGTCTCCCCTGTAACCCACAGCAAATGAACCCCATGGTCCTCAAACCCTGCTTCAATTGCTCTGGAGAGGTCTCTCCTTTTAATTTTGAGGTTTGCTCAGGGCTGAAAAATGTCCATGTAAGCGAGTAGGTGAAAGCATTTTAAACCCACAGGGAACCCCAGTGTGGAGCTGAAAAGCAAATGAAAAATGGATGGGGTGTGTTTTATATCCCAACTGACCATGCTGGGAAGGTCATTAGACCCTGATCAGCTGGGATTATCTCATTGACCATCCCAAAAGTACTAGCTGCAGGATGCTCAAGTTAAAGTCACAGCAAAAGTCATTACCATTTTTATGAGGGGGAGTACAGCATTTTTCATTGGAACATGCCCAGTCAGATATGCTACAAAGTGGAGGGAAAAGCAATAACCATTTGCTAACATGTCAGCTCTTTTAGGGTCACTCGTGGTAGTGCTGTGGTGATCTCCCTCCCCATCCTCCTGTCCCATCCATCTGGGACACCTAATGAATGATTGGTAAACATAACTTTTCCCAGCAAGACAAAATCTGTTTCTAACTCCTGACCTGCTGACACTCGTTCATTATGTGGCCTTCTTCTGAGAGACAGGCTGTTTAGGAAAACCATTGACCGTCTGCATGCCCTGTGCAGCCATCCCTTAATGACAGGACAGACTCTCTTAGGGCCGGGGTGATACTGAAGGGCTGCTGAGCAGATGCTGCAGAAGGGGTGTCACGGACACTTAGTGCTCTGCCGAGAGGACGCGGGGCCGTGGGACCCACTGCAGAGCCCGTGGGGCTGGAGGAGGCGTCCTGGCTGCCCTCACTGCTGCTGAAACAGGGCCATATTTCACCAGCACTCTCCCCCAGCCGCCCCTCGCCTTGTGTGGGGATTTCACCCAACGCCTATGAAGATCAATGCACGATTTTTCACTGCTTTTCATTGGCGTTGAGTGAGGCATTATTTGAAACTTTGGGATATGTATTTGCTCTTGTGAAATCCTTTGTATTCACAGACGCAGCACTTTCACCCAGAGGTGCCAGGTGTGTCAGGGACCTCCCTCTCCTCTAGGTAATGTCCCAGCCTCAGCTAAACATGGCATGCAGCAGTCTGTGGTGTTGCTCTCCTATTCCATAGGGACAAGAAAGATTCATCTAAAGCAAATCACTCCAGCTGTTTCTTGTTGATGAATGAATTAATGGCATTGCAAGGAGAACTGATACTTAACAAACACTTTCACTCCCCACTGACCTCTTGGGAATTAATGTGAGCTAGAGAGAGTACTATATTTTTCCTTCCTCAGAGATTCTTTGAGTTGTTCACCTGGCAGGGTAAACAACCTCATTGATCTTATGAAGTTTAGATGAAGATTAAAGTAATTTGGGGATGCTCCAAGCTCTAGGGTTTTTTTGGTTTTTGGTTTTTTTCCTAGAGCTACTTATATACCAATTTTTAATCTTTTTTTCAATTCCAAAGAGCTGCATTAAAACACCTTATTGCCAATAAGAGGGGAATATCTCCATTCCACTGAACGATGCCAAGTTATCATTACATTCAAACTGCATTTTAACAGCCTTCTCATTTTCAGGGCTTTTCACCTTTGCATTAATAAACACTCAAAATCCAAGAGCTGTTGAACTCATACCTTTCCCCATATCCTCTGGGTGTTTCCTAGAGGCGTGACAGCAAGAGAGATTTGATCAAGGTAGAATTGAATCAAAACAATGGAGAGCCAGACAGTTGGCTCTGGAGCCTTGGCAGTGCCAGAAGCAAATAAAGCCTCTCTGTGTTTATCACTTCATTCAGTCCAGATGGGCTGTTTTCCCCATCCTGCAGTCATCATCCTGTATCCATACAAAGCTCTGAGTGATATTCCTACAGCATGTTGCTTCAATGAAGCTGTCCTAGAGTGGCTGTACCAGTGGTTTTGAAGTTGCCTCTGTGTCTCTCATGTGGTTAGGCTTACAGATGTCTTCTGTGGTCTCTCTTTCTCTATCAGTCATCGTTTCATTCTCATGCCTTCCAGATTTCCAGATACCTCCTGCCTGTGTCTGCTTGAAGAAAGGCACCCTGTAAAGCCCTCCCATGTATTACAAAAAGATCTGCTTCTGGTTTTGCTTCACATAACGCAATGTATGTTTTGCAAAAACCTAGGAACTGACAATCAGATTATTGATCACAGCCAACAATTCTGGCTCCTCAGTGTCTAATCCTACACTCCCCCCTGGAAAGTGGTTTTAGATTTGTTAAATGAATTTGAGGCTGATGAAAAGCTAAGGTCAGACATATGGGCCTTAAGCAGACAGAGTACAGGGAGAAACTTCTTATGTCATGTGCCCTTCTAATTAGACTCAGTCGTATATTGTACAATTCCTCCCGCTCAGGCTATCAGTCTTCCTTGGAAAAAAAACTTTTATCTGCCCAATATTCTGCACCAAACCGGGTCACATTTGCCTCATTTGCAAACCTGGCCCATATTTTGCACAGAAGAAGTTCAAGGCATTGGGCACTTCTGCCCATCCATTGCTCCCATCTGCCAGCTGGAAAGGGAGTTCAGCAGAGCAACTGCTCTGAGTTGTGTTGGCTTTCTCTAAGAACAGACTGCAAGAATGGGACAAGAAGGAAAGATCCAGGCAAGGAGCTGGGAATTGGACAACTCAAAGTTCAAGCTTGCGTTCAGATATTTGGCCTCAGTCGTCCTCAGGATGAAATATTTGGGGTACATGCAAGAGTAGAACATAATATACATATACCTCGAATCCATGAGTCTGGACCCGCTAGAGTGAATCCAAGCAGCTTAGTTCATGCAGAGAGGATGAGGTGCCCCCTTTCAGGAGCTTTCAAGCTCAGCTGCCTCTGCTCCTGGGTATTGTGTCTCTGCACTAGCAATAAGCCTCCTAACAGCTGGCTTTGCTGTTTTCAACACAGCTATAGCACTGCCCAGGTGTGTCCAGAGACCAGCTGAAACCAAGCAAGAACATGTGTCTGCACTCTGTTCCTGACACAAGCCCTTTAGTGTTTTGCTGGCTTTACCCCTCTAACAGCACAGGCCTTGCAGGCACTTTTTAAAGCAGACCTGATTATTTGACCACTCCAAAAATCTAGCAGAAAACAAAACTGCTGGGCAAAATTAGAAAAAAACCCCCCAGTAACATCACCATCCTCATGATACCACAAGGGAACCTATACCACAGGCTGGTTTCAAGGTGTTTCCTCTCCAAAACCCTTTTAAAAGAGCTTTTTAAAACCTCATAGGCTTTGCACTGGGCTCTGAGCTGGTGTGAGCAGGGCTGCAGAGGTATAACCAAGCACAAAATATGACCCTGGCTTAGCCCAGCCTAACTCTGGCAGGACTGTGCACAAAGCCACAGAGCCTGCATGAGAATGCCCTCAGTCAGGCTCATAAAATGTTGTAGTTTGCAGCTGAGAAGGGATAAATTAAACTAACAAGCATGACAGCTATTTAAAAATAAGAAATCATGTTTCATGGGGTAAAACAACATCTGAGGCCCCAGAGAGTCTGTACTTTGTATTTTTAATAGTCCTCTCACTGCAACAACACTCTCCCCTCCACTTAGCCGGGCTGAAGACCCCAAGTTCAAACATTTCCCCACTGCTCTCTCCCTGGTTTACTGCAGCTCTCATCTTTACTATCACTCTGGATAACTCTCTTCTGCAGGGAGAAGGGCTCATTAGCCAGGAACTGATAAACAAAAAGGAGGGTGGAGGCAGAGGTCCCTGCTCCCCAAAGCAGGCTCCCCAGGGCTGGTGGTGGCCTCCCACCCAGGACGGCTCCGTGCAGCCCCCAGCTGCAGCCTGTCTGAAACATGCTGGGGGACAGGCTGTCAGAGGGCTGAGCTGTCCCACGCCGGCCCTCTGGAGGAATCATGTGCTGAGGGTATGAGAAATCTGTGTCTCAGAAGACTCTGCAAAGGCAGAGTGAGGCTGGTTGCCTTGAGCCGGTGTCTGGTGGGTTCTGGCACCCAGGGGTGGGGTGGGTGCTGGTGGCTTTGGGTTCAGATGTAACAGAAGCTCATGAATCCCCATTGCAGGGGAATTGAGGACTTACCTTCTACAAAATTCTCCTTTTTTTTTTTTTTTTTTTGAAAAACCACGACACCCATACCCATTGGCGTTGCCTACACACTCCTAGTTGTTTTAAGGGGAGCTAAAAACAAAACAATTGAATGAGAATGTAAGTGCAGTTAAAAGTAGTTTTGAGGCAATTTGGCAATGATTGCTAATGGCTAGCTTCTTCAAAGGAGGATAAATTTCGGGATAATTTCCCTGTGAGCACAGATAATCTGTGACAAGATTACATTAATGAAAAAAATCATAGGGTATCCAACCAACATCTTAGACATAATCATTTGGTTTCCAGTCCTCCAGATGACAAAATAATACTGTTCTCTGGGGTCATTAGCATTGTCAAAGAAAAACAAAAGGTGTTAACGTTAATTAAGGCAAAGCAGAACATTTTTCAACTGGAATTTTCATATGGTGACTGCTGTGTGAATTGGAAAGCTGAGGCAGGGAAGTTTAGGGCTGGTTACAGGTAAGACCATGGTTTATTCTTATGCATTAAACTCTCAGAGGCTGTTCTGATTTAAAACTCTCCAGAGCACAAGCTGATCATCTTTTCTGAAGTTCTAGCAAACCTCCAAAGAAGACTATTTCTCTGTGAGACTTTTAACTAGGGAAGATAATGATAGGACAAGGATTAGATTAGATTAGATTAGATTAGATTAGATTAGATTAGATTAGGTTAGATTTTAGTAAAAAATTCTTTACTGTG
>VZUI01064421.1:0-34337 GCA_013401135.1 Cettia cetti | reverse complement strand
GTCCCGTCCCGCCCCGCCCCTCGCGCCGCGCCCCGCCCGCCGCCGGCCCAGCCTCCCCCGGCGGGGACGGGACATCTTCCGGCGGGACTCGGAACCGGCAGGGCGGGGAGCGGCGTGCTTTGCGCATGCGCACGCCTCTGCGTGAGGGCGTCTGCCATATGGGAATGTTAAGTAAGGAATCTAGAGACGGTACTAATTAAGACACACATTTAAGGACTGGCGAGTGTTAACAAGAGCGTGTATTGACAGGACAGGGGGGAATGGCTTCAAACTGAGAGAGGGTAGGTTTAGGGTAGGTATTAGGAAGAAATTCTTTAATGCAAGGGGTTGAGGTACTGGAACAGGTTGCCCAGAGAAGCTGTGGATGTCTCATCTCTGGAAGTGTTCCAGGCTAGGCTGGATGGAGCTCTGAGCGACCTGGTCTAGTAGGAGGTGCCCCTGCCCACAGCAGGGGGGCTGGAACTAGACCATCTTTAAGCTCCCCTTCTGGCGGCAGTGTCCCGGTGGCACAGCGGGCTCACACTGGGTTGTCCGAGCCTCATCCGTTGCCAAAAACAAGGGGGGAAAGCGGCGCCACGTGCTGTGGAGCCAGTGCGGATGAAGTGACTGCGGTGGCAGCCGGCACTGTGTCAGTGGCTGACACCTCACGGCCGGCAGCCGTAGTAAAATGTCAAAAGTCAACTGAAGAGTTGCTTGAGAGGGGAGCTCGTCAATGTGTGTAATTATCCAAAGGGAGGGTGTCAAGAGGATGGAGCCAGGCTCACCTCAGTGGTTCTAAGCAGTAGGACAAGAAGCAGCAGGCAGAAACTGGTACAGAGGAAGCTCCACGTGAACATGAAGAACTTTACTGTGTGGGTAACTGTGGACTGGAACAGATTGCCCAGAGAGGTTGTGCAGTCTCCCTCACTGGAGATATTCAAGAACCATCTGGGCACAATTCTGGGCCATGTGCTCTAGGATAACCTTGCTTGGGTAGGAAGGTTGGATCAGATGACCTTCTGTGGTCCTTTCCAACCTGACCGATTCTGTTTTTCCGTGATTCTGAGTCCCACCAAGTTCCTGGTGGTATTACAGCAGATGTGGTTGCAGCAGCATTTCCTTAGTGTTTGCAGGTTCCTTCTCACAATTATGTTTGCAGACACCTTTGAAATATGTTACTGAGCCGCTCTCAGCTGTGCAGGTGTGCAGACAGCTGCCAGCCCCCTTGGTAGAGGTGTATCATGGTGCCAGCATACGTCACTGAGGTGTAAAGCAAGATGGATGCTTGTCTGTGGCTGGGAGATTAGAGAGGTTCTTGGATATATCTTGGTCCTGCGCTGTGTCCACTCTTCTCTCCAGAGCACTGAGCTCACTCATTGAGCTACCTTTCTCAGTCCATTTTTCCAACTTGTTTTGCTTGCCTAAGTTCAGCAGTAACTCTTAAAGTGCCGACTAGCTCTTCTGTTCTGTGTATTCTGCACGGTGTTTCACAACTCACCATGTTTGTGATTTTTGCCATGGGATGTTTCAGTCCTTGCTATACTTGTAAAGTGTTTATACTGCAGCTAACCTTATGTCATGGCTTCTTTGCCTCAGGATATATATGTGTCTAAGCCTGTTGTCTACACTGGCAAGTAAGGGAAGTTCTGAAGAAAGAGGTGGAGATCTGACATTCCACACCACTGATGTGGCAGTCCAGACCAGCTTTTGTCACTGTGTATGCAGCAACAGCTGGAGTTTGACTATGTTGTGTTCTGGGAGTGTAACTTTGAGTTTGGTTTCCTTTGGAAGGAATCCATTATGCACACTCCCAAGACCCTGGATGGTAAGTGGGAGCCATCAGAGGATTCCCTTCAAAAGTGAGCTGCTGATCCTAACTAGAATACTGACGCAGAGATACCTCCTAGTCTGCTCCATCCATATTACCTTCTTAGGAGTAACCTGAAGTAGGTTCTACCTGAAATGTGCATAAGTGTATCAAGATCTTTTACAATTTCTGATTATAAGTCACTGATCTAAAGGAGACCACAGAAGTATTTTAGTATTTGGTTCTGTAAATATTAATTTGTTAATGGTTGAACTATTTTAAAAGGGGTCATTTTTGTTTTTATAAGCTTTCTAGTCTGTTTTATAATCTTCCAAACATTTTAGTGATTTCTGTTGTTATCACATTTATGGGATCAATTGTTGGAAATTGCTGTCAAGTTTCTGACTAGTATAAATTTGTTTGTATAAATATCAAATTTACCAGGAGATACTCTGTTTTGCCTGTAAAGGACTTAATAAGTCCTCTTTCTGGACACACTTCACTGAAGCACAGTTTGTACTGGACAAATGGGAATTTTCTGCAGCTGTGGGTTTTTTGTTTTTGTTTTTTTTTAAAGCTGATAGGAGGAGATGTTATTTATAACTCCCTGTAGCAGCTCCTCTTTAATGCATGATAATCTGCTGTGACTTTACAATGAACGCAGCAACATGTGGTCTCCTGCTCTCCTTCAATAACCAACAGAATATTTTCCAGATGAAGGATATTTTAATCACTGGGCTGCATGTAAGTTTTCTGAAGGATGATAAAAGCATTTCTTTAAGTTACCTTTATAAATTTAAAATTATGTTTTCCCATGTCTCTTTCTTATGAACATGAAGCAAGTAAACCTAAATTTTCTTGCATCCTTCTATGAAATAGTAATTTGCTGTACAACAGGGAAATACTAAAGTAGCAGGCATTCTTATAAAGCATTAAATTCCAAAATTTGGAAAAACTTAGTTCACGGGATGGAATATCAGTAATTTTCCAGTTTTCCACAGAAGGTGGCAGCATTCTGAAGCACTGATGTCAGTGTGAACATGTTAGCGAATGTCGTCGTTGAAAGAAGACAAACTTTACAGAAATTTTCTTTCCTTGGAAGTTGTGGTGAATATAAAGCGGAGTGCTTGGGCATGAATTGTTGTTGAACTGGGGAACCTGGGGAGGGAGGAGAAACTGCACTCACATAGGTGGAGTATATGAGTAGGACAGCTTTAACCCCAAAAGGATTCTTTGTTAATTTAGCCGTGTTTATTTATCAGTGCAGTGATACTGCTGGAATGCCTCTTGTCTGCAACTAAGTGAAAAATTACTTGCTTCTAGGTTATGCCTTTTTCACTGAATAATTCAGCTGATAATGGATCAGTCCACTAATTGTAGAGAATGACCTGTTGGGCTACAGCTTTGGGAGATGACTGTCATCAGATAGGGGAAGCTTCTCCTATTATTTTCTCCGCTTCCTTTGCCCACCCCCAGCAGTGTTCTCCAGCTCCTTACCACGCCAGCCTCCATCTAGTAGCTGAGGGGCCCCCACAGGCAAGCAAATTTAACCTCCTGAGCTAGCAATAAAAAAAACCAAACCAGTGGAAAAACTGAATCATATTCTACCAGAGTAAGAAAGGCCGAGGAGGTATGACTGGAATCAGGATAAGAAAAGACAGGGGAGGAGGAAGCGCAAGCCTTCCCCTTTTGGCATGAAGGAGCTGTTAACATTGACAGCTGCTTGTGAAACCGCAGCCTTAGGGCGGGCTGCATAGTTACAGGACTGAGCTCTTCATCGCAGGATCCCAGCGGTCCTGCCAGCCAGCACATCTTACAGCCCCCTTTGACATGCCAACACTCTCCCAGCCTGCCCTGCTGTTTATCAGACACCTCATCTGGCCAAGGAAGCGGTGACAGACAACCAAAAGGCAGGAGCTGCTTAACCTTTCACTGGTAATTAACCTTGCAGACACCGCTCTCGCCTCAGAATGCCTCAGACAGGTGAGGTAAGGCCACACGGGAAGCTCATTTAAACCAGTGGCTTTCTAATCACTACATATACAGAACACTTAAGGAACAGGAGGAGCAGCTGAAATAGCACAGGACTCCAATTTTGCTCCCTTCAGCAGATTCAAAAAGTCCCTCTATCCTAGCAAGAAGGGAAAAGCTGATTTTTGCATCTCCAGTAGAAGGAATGAAACAGGAAAATTGGATCCTTCAGAGGAAGAGATGTTTGCCAATGAAGAACCACTGTATGCTTGGCAGATTTTTTTTCCCTTCCTTCTGCTGGAATGAAAATTAAACAATAACAACCCCAACCCAAAAAGCAGCTGAGATATTCCACAGCAGATTGGCTGCAGCAGGCATTACGTGGGGGGACCCAGCATGTATGCTGGAGGTCAGTGGCAAGTCCCCAGGGTGAGTCTCTTGGGCTTTTTTGTATCTTCCTCTTTCTTATTCATTGCCTTGAGCATTGCAAGGCTTTTTTTGACCAGCTGGCATGCTGGGATGAGAACCCCAATAAGTGGCACTGGTTGAAGTGTGCCCATGTGTTACAGCAACTGGATGACTCACAGAGCAAATGTTTCTTTTTTTTTTTTTTTCCTCAGGGTGATGATGCACTGAGCTGAAGCGACCCAGGGAGAAGCAGAGTGCACGGCTAAAAGTCTTCTTCCTGGCAGGTGTGAGTCACTGGCATGAGACAGGTAGTTACAGGAGTTGTAGGTGAAAGAGGCAGTTCCCCTCTGAAATTCCTGTACACATGGCACGTGGGACAACAGGGATTGGAGAATGCCCTGCCTGCCTGGAGTTAAAGAGCTTTACAGGGCAATTAGCTGAAAATGCAGGGAGCCATGTTCGAAATGGGGGGAGGCAGAATTTCAATAGTTGGTTTTGTTTTGGTGTCTTATTGCAGGGAGGCAGGAAAAAAAAATTGGCTGGGACTTGTCCACTTTGCTTGCATGCTGCATGTGAGTTGTTTGTTTGTTTGTTTGGGGTTTTTTTTTGTTTTGTTTTTTGAGGTTTTTTGTTTGTTTGTTTGTTTGTTTTTTCCAGGGGAAGAGGGGAACTAGGAAGAAGGAATAAAAAGGACTGCAGATGGCTGCATCTGGAGTGAAGGCTGGTGTAGTTGGCTTTTGGGTCTAGGACAGAGGGTGGATATATGTGTGAGTGGTACACAGGGGTTCAGACCATTCCAAAGAAAGGGGAGGAGGCTGTTATCTGAAACATTTGGGAACTTCTGAGATAAAGTAAGCTGCTCCATTCTGTTGATTTGAAGGGCTCAAACAGTTGACTGTTAGATCTCAGTTGGAAATTGCAACTTGCAGCATGGAGAAGGTAAGGAGAAGCTTTGTGAACCACATCTGGGGAGTAATTTTTGAATGTGGAGCCCTTTTCCAGTCTCTGTAATGGTGAGTCTAGGCCTTGGGGTGACTGTACTCTGCAGCAGTCAGCATTTGATGTGACACTCAGTGCCACATTGACAGGACCATGTTGACCTGCCTAGAGTCACTGCTGCTTTATTGGCATTTTCTTGACACCAACTCCTGTGGAGTTGTAGACTGTCATCCACAGCCCTTGCTGCTAAGTATTTTAAATGGTGCTGTTATGTGTCTTGGTTTCTAAAAGGAGCATTAATTCTTCTGTTCAGTGTGAAATGATGTATTACCATGGGTTAGTTTCTCTGTACTCAAAGAACAATATTTGCCTATTGGAAATGTTCAGGTTAAGTAATTTTTAATTTTTTTTTAATTTTTTTTTTTTCTGGTCAGGAGTGGGCATAAATTACACTTTAAAGTCTTGGTTTTTATGATCTGGTGCTAAGACAGCTGAGGTCACAAATGGCTTCTGGGTTACTGAAGGCCTCACAGAGAAAAAGAACTGTAGTATGCATTGACTCCAAGGGAAGAATGAGAAGAGGTGGAAGTTCTGGAGCATGTATGTGGTATGTTCTGTGGTCAGGAGGGTTCAACTAGATAATCTCTAGAGAACCCCGCCAACTTCAGCTACTGTGGGATTCTGAAATAGGAAGAAAGTTTTTTATGAGGTAGGTGTCTGCAGTGTTTGTGGCTTGGAATTTCATTTTTGTTCTACTCCATCTTTCCAGTAATGAGTACACTGAGAACTAACAACTTTCTCCTACCTTCAGCATTACATATTCCTGTTGATGCCTGGATACTCAGATCACATGAAAAGCCAATTAAAGACCCTGTGAATTCACACTCTTTTGAATAGAGGGTACATTGTGGACTTTGGCTTACTTATAAAACTGTGTGCGAGGTACAAAAATGTTTATGGCACTTGTTTCTAGCTTACCCTGTAAGATCTGAGGTGTCTGCATTCTTTTGCTTCAGAAAATCTGACTAGGAAAGCTTGAAGATACCCATATTAAAATTTGATTGTTATCACCTTGCACACTGTGCTTTTCCCTGATTGGGTATAAGGACACTTCATCTGCAGGGGGAACACCAGCTTTACAGATTTTTGCTTGATGTAGCTTTAAAGATAGATGTCTCATGGAGATCTCTGTAGGGATCAAACCTAAATTAAGACAGTGCAGAGAGACAGAGATTCTGGCATTAATCATATTACTTTTATTTAAATGGTAAGTTGTGATTTAATGGAAGTGGTTTCATTTTTATTAATACTTGATGCTGAATTTTGAACAGTACTGTACCTAAACAATTTTACAAAGATAACACTAAATATACTGTTTATTGCTCATTGTTTTTGCATGAACATAAAACCTGGAAATGAATACAAGAATAAATAAGGCACCCT
Source organism: Cettia cetti (assembly GCA_013401135.1). Classification (NCBI taxonomy): domain Eukaryota; kingdom Metazoa; phylum Chordata; class Aves; order Passeriformes; family Sylviidae; genus Cettia; species Cettia cetti. Next base: position 27,790 of record VZUI01064421.1, on the reverse strand, counting down.
ACTAAAATGCTATTTTTCTGTATTGTAGCATGCACAAAATTTCATTTTGCTTTTGCAAGTAATTTTTCTTACCAGAGAAAAAACAAGAGTTCATTATTTGGGCAAGAGCCTGTTTGAAAAGTCAAAACTTGAAAGCAGTTTTTAATTTTCTTAGTTCAACCATCTACCTTTACAAAACAGCTCTCGTATAGCATGTCCCAATTTCTTTTTCTAAAGACAAAAAGTATTTTTGTTCTTCCTTTGCTGTTACTAGGAAACATGCCTTGCAAGAGGAGTGTTCACGTACTGCTTGAGACAAAAGACCTGACTTGCTTTTTTTAGCTGCATTTTCTTCTTGTACTGACCCTGCTCAAAAGATAAAAATAAAAATGCAGAGGCATCTTTCCTGATTTCTTGTATATGGCTGGGCCCAAATCAGTGATCAGCAAAAGATGGGAGCTCCACAGATGCTGCTTAAGGGCCTACTTTAGTATGCCCTAAATTAGGGCTTCCTAACAGTTTCAAAATACATTCTGTCCTTTCTCCTCAAAGGCCCACACTGGCTATCACTCTGTCAGGGCTCAGGAGAACAGCCATCCCTCAGCCACCCTCACAACTCGTAAGCCATTAGGGCAGAAGTCAGTGCGCGGTGGCTTCAGTGATTTGACATCCTACTGCCAAAGTGCTGACAAATGAGCACATAAACAAACGGGAGGCACGACTCTGACCTCCAGCCCAACTTTCTTTAAACAGTTTGTTCCATTCTTTTCAGAAATGATATGAAACAATGGCAGAGACAAAAGGTTTGAATTTGTTTTTCTTTTTTAATTTAAAGCAGATTATATAATAATTTCCTGATGCTCTAATATTTATTCTTTAAAACTGAAATGTTCTTGCAAGGTAATATAAACATAGCAGGTTCAATCACCAAGTTTACCAATTATATGATGTATGTGTTACTTACTTATGTGACAACACCCAGCTGTACATAAACTCTGAAATGCAAATGTCTTTTAATTACATAAGTTATTACAGTACTGTTTTAAAGGAATCTTTTGTTTATATGTAAACACTATAAATTAGCTCTTAAAAACCATGTAAGACAAGTATGGCATTGACATATTTTAAGAAACAATAAACAGCCCTAAATCTGAATACTCTCAGGGCAGAACAGCAAAAGCAGGTATCAATCTAATGCTATGGAATAGCATGCTGAAATTTTGACTTAATTGAAGAATCAGTACTTTTGTTTGATCCCTCCTTTTGTTTTCATATTTTAAGATTTTCACCATCAGTGCTCTAAGGAATGGGCCAACTGATACTATATGTGGCAAGACAATATAAGCTATTTTGAGTGTTGCCATTCTAATAGTAAAAGCCATCTAAATAAAGTCTCCTAAATAGATACTGGTTTAAATTAAAATCCTGAGGAATTATAATCTCTCTACTTGATAGTTTTGGTTAAGTGCAATTTGATGTATGCAGAACACTGTTTCATTTAAGGTCATTCTTAGTAAGGCATATTAAAAATAAATATAAAAGTGACAACATAATATTTAGTTTCTTGCTACAAAATCTTAGGCAAAAATATTTTTGCATGTAGTAATGGACTTTATCCATTTGCTGGCTTACAGGAGTTAAAATTTGTGCACTAAGCTTAACTGCCCTTGTCAGAATGTGCCACTGTGCTATAATAGTGGTCCAAAGCTACATGCTAAAGATTTTATTTCCATGCTCAAACACAGCTTGCACAAACTGCTTGAAGACTCTGTCCATGTAAGTGCACTTCCTTGGCCATATTCCTTCCAGAAAACCGATATGGCCTCCGCACGAAGTCAGAACCAAAGCAACGTTTGCATTTTGTTTGGCAGTTTCTACTGGTATAGCTAAAAGGGTGGGAAAAACGTTTTAAGTCCTTAACCTTCTATGAAATGCCAGCCATTGAATAATTTCTCTTAAACATATTATTCTCATATTATGTATGAATAAATAGGTACAACATTAATATATGCTTCAATATCTTACACGGTTTGGAACCACAGCTGTATTAAAAGTCATTTTTCTCTTCATCATCAGCTTACCTTACCTGTGAGTTTTGGTTTGTTTGTTTGTTTTTTTCCCTGGCTGCAGTAGAAATTTCAGCTTCATCTGTCCTTCACTCACACTAATGGAACAGCACCCATGTTAATGCATACTTAAGATTTGCTATAAGTAGTGTAAGTAAAAGGACAATCAGCCCTCTAATTTTTAACTGTTACTGCAATATTCAACTTTAGAAAAGCTGAGGAACTGCAACCTCAATTGCAACTGTATGAGACTCCAGGCACAGAACCTTTAATGTCAGGGTTGGTCTGTAAGATAGCCTATCAGCTAATATAAAAAGATTATAATATCATATGTTTACACCTGCATGTTTAAAGCACACTATGCAAACACACTGGGGGATGGTTCTTGCCCTGAGGAGGCCGTAATCGAAGACACAAAGGTAAACAGAGGAAGAGGAAGGGGCAAACAACTGTACAAGGACACAGAAAGCTGCTCCATGGCACCCAGGAGATTAGTGGTTCTCTACTGAATAGTGACTGCCAGAAATTATTTTAGAATGTAGATTATTAGACTGGATAGTACAAGGATTTTTCTTTTGCTGGGTTAGTTTTCCTGATCTGATTATCACCCTAATCCAGTTCCCCATGTTAATGCCAACATCTGAATAGTGGCAGCCACAGTCAGATGAAGCCTTCAGTGAGGTGGCCATTTCAGCAATGGCCTACAATTAGCTTACAGTCATCAGTGAATGACACCTGAGATATGCACTGATCTGGAAATGTGTAGGAGGGAGGCTTCAGTGCCTCCTATTTTGACTCTGCATAGATGTGTGTCTTAATCAATTTCACTACCTGGGCAGTTCCCTTTGTGAAGGAAAACTGAGGTCAGGTACACAGACTGACACCAGAGAAAGCATATGACTTTACAAAGGGTACTTGGTGCAATGGGGTGACCCTGTTATCATTCCAACCGGTTGACACAGCAGTGGAGCTTTATATCAAGACTGCAAACACCACAGATCCATAAAAATTAAGTTATTTAAGCAAATTCCTCCCAAGTTTTAGGTATGCTAAATAGACATCCGAATGAGCAGAAATCTCAGTACATTTTAGTAAAGAATGCCTTTCAAAGTTCCAGTTTTCAAGTAAGAAACTTTATGAAATGGAAAAAAAAGAAAAAAAAGCATATTTTTGATTATTCAGGATTGACAGAAAAAGCAACGGCAAAAGAAAAATGCTTTGTCCAAAGATGGGAGCAGCATCAGTTCCACTGTGTCTAAAAAAGGTTATGACAAGAAAATAAAGCTGATTTTAAGTCATATACTGCTCAACTAAAAATGCCTTTTCACTACACCACTAAGCAGCAAGTACTTCACAAGATTTACATTACTTCCTCATTTACTTTAAAGTATTCTTGAATCAGAATCAATTTTGGGGGTGTTGAGTTGTTCACACCCCTTTCTGACTGCACTTCCTTCAGAGACACCTTCCACTCATTCCTATTTCTAGGAGTCTGTTCCTTTACCCCTTTATACATTTGCTTTCTCAAAGGTCATTATCCCTGAATAGTTCCTATCTCTGCATATTACTACCTTCTTTATAGATGTGCTCCTTACTTTCACTTGGATGCTGGCAAACTCATAGCTGTGTGCTTGAGATGCCAGTTTGACTTCATTTTCAGCAACTAGAGTGAGAGCAAAGAGTAGCCCTTTGCTTAGCCAAAAAAGGACCCCCAGCCAGAGCAAGTCACAGAACTTGAATGCAATGACTGTAGCGAACAGCTGTGCAACTTAAAATAGATCAGGGCAGAAGCACTGGACCTGTGGAGCCAGGGGAGCAGTCTGTGCCTCAGAGGTCCCTACCAGCAGTGCCTGGAACGACATGCTCTGTTCCACTCCAGGGCCTCAGCACGGATGGAGAGCCAACTGCCTGCAGAGCTGGGGTAGTGTCTGTTGTCAAGGTGTGTTACAAGCTCCCTACATGATGTACCTGACTGTGCCCTGGGGGAGCATGGACTGAGCTTCAGAGAGCAATGGGGGCTCTCTTGCCAAATATGTGAGGTTCTTTGCTACTTAGCGCTATGCATTTCTTCCATTCTTTCCCTCCTTTCAAAATTGCGGGCATCTAAGTAGTTTGTAGATTCCAGCATTTACTAAGTGATTCTGATTCTTTACTAGAAGGAAGAAACTGTGCTTCTTACTGCTTCTACAAGAAGTCCTTAGCTTTTCCTTTGTTCAGTTGGAAAACTGAAAATACTGTGTGCAGGATCTGGGACTTTTGAAGCAGTACTGAGGCCAGACTAAAAAGTCAATGATGTAAAAGCCTAGACTGGGGAATAGCACATGCTGAGCACATGAGATGCAGAAAACAATGTGTTATTTCTTGCAATCCAACACATACATCAGTTTCAGACTCAGCACGCGCTTGTCTGGAGTTTTGCCTGGGTTAATCTGCTCAGCAATCTCTGATCAGTCTCTCTTGGATTCTGTGGAGGAACACATTGCCATGTACAAAGAGAGTGGCTGCGATTCATGTCAGCTTCTGCTGACTGCATAGAAATTTGCCACTTATCTGTACCAAGCCATCTGTTCTTCCCTCCAGTAGCCTGTGGTCCATGTTAAACAGAATCCCAAGAGAGAAGTGGGGATCAGAAACAAACCCCATCCCTGCTTCAGCCAGTGAACCACACTTTCCACACCCATTCTGCAACTGTCTGCCTGGTCACTGAGGGGACTAATAAATAGGCTTCTGTGCAAGGGTATGGGGAGGAATATGTGAGGATAGATAGGTTTGACCTCCAAGTATCAGAGATAGGCATGAGAACTCCATCAGTCCTAATGGATTCAGGATCAGCTGCTCACTGGCCTGAACATACCTCTTCAGTAGCTAAAACATGCAAAAACACAACAGTCATTCAATTTGGCAGACTAGTGTCAATGTGTAGAGAGAATGTCCCTTCCTTGTAAGAAACTGCTGTACTGGGGGATTAAAAGGGAGATCATAATAAATATCTCCTCTACTGTGCCAACCCAGCTGGGGAAGCCCTTACAGGCCAATCTCACTATGACCTCTGCATGCCCATCATTAAGAGGTTGCCAGTGTAATCATAGCTCCCAAATCAGTTTGCTGGTGGTCATTCATTCCCAAACTGACTGGCAGTATTGTAGTGGATGCCATGTGCTGCCTGCCTCCACACAGCTACAGTGGCTCTTTCCTAGAAGCCTACCAGTCCTGCACTAGGATGCTGATTATTTTCCAGACCTGGTAAGGTGCAAGCCCCATGCAGGTCTTCACAGATGTCATCTTCCCCATCCTGAAATTCCCTCTATTTGTCCATGTAACTCCTTCCCAGCAGAGTTTTTTGTTCTGGAGGTTCTTGGAAGAGAATTGAGTATATTGTGTTGCTCCTCAGTGCCAAAATGCAAATGATGCTTGGCAGTGCTGTGGTACTTTTCTCAAGGGTGTTCCTAGGGACTGTTAGGCATCCAGTAAATAAAACCACAATGCCACAGAGTAAATTTTGCAATGTAACAGCAGATGAATGGAGCATTGGATGTATGCATTCTAGGAGATAGGATGGCATGCCAAAAGATACCACTGTTCATTTTTGTCCACATGTAACCTAGTACTTAAGTTTCTTTTGGCCAAAATCTGTACTGCTGTTTGATCCAGCAAGCACAGACCTGTGATTTTTGATTACAGAACCACAATGTAAATACTTGTATGCAGAATTGCTTCACTCAAAACCAATTTGTTGTACATTCTTTGCCAAAAAGAAGTTATTATTTTCTTAATGAACAAAAGAAAAACATGTAAGTCACTGCTGTCAGATATTCCATTTTTTGCTTGATTCTTCTCTGCTCCTTAAACTTCTAATCTAATTGTCATCTGTCTGGTCATTCCTTGGCCATTTGGTCTCTCCTGACAACTTCATTCAACTCTTTTACGTAACTGTGTACTCTTTTACGTAACAGGATGTAAAGTAACACCTAAGAGCAATTACTCCAAGTTTGGATTCAGGGGGACACAAAAGATTCAGAAAGTTCAATAAAATATGTGTAACTGAGCTTCAGACAGGCACTTATTTGTCACAGTAATCAGGAGGGAGCTGGCATGGTACCTAGCTCCAAGGGCAGGCTTCCAGCTCAGGCACAATGCTCATCAGAAGCAATTAGCTAAGCACTAGTATAGTGAGATTTAAGTCAGATGCCTAATGCACTGCTTAAAGTCCCTTCAGAGAAAAATGCCACTTCAGATGAAAAGTTAAACGTGACAGTGATAATGAATACTATCACTCCATCTTCCGGATTTATTTTTCACATTTACAAAATCCAAGGGCTTGAGTTGGCTTTATTATGTATTTCCTGAAGCAGTGGCTTGTTTAAATTAGTTATGGTGAGAGAAGTGTCATGCAATGAAGAAAGGATTTGTTTTCATTAGTCAGTATTATGCAATATGAGAATTGCATTCCAGAATTAAACTACAGATACATCAGCTGCCAAGCTCTGTGAACTTTAAACAGCAACATTAAGAAAGGACTGCAAATTGATTGCTTCTTCATCATACTGGATTGAGATCAAATGGCACATTTTCACAGTATATTTAAAAATAACTGCTGGGAAGTACAAAGTGTACCAAAAAGCACAGGAGAAGAAATGATCAGGTAGTAACAAGGCAGCATCTGCACTTTTTAAGGGAAGTGTCTCTTTAGGTCCACATTATGTAGTGACAAAGCAGACTTGGTTTTGTATCCCTCAAACTCTGTTACTGGAAGATAGATGTCCCTGGCTTTATGGAAACTATTTAAACACAAAGGAATTCTGGCACAGCTTTCTCCCTGATGAGTTTTCTAGGCCAGTTTCCCAGATCTTGGGAACTACAGCTATCTACAACAGAATTGGAAGGTAGCTTAAAAGCTGGTAGGTATTACTGAGAGAGATGAGGCATGAAATAACCAGTCCCCACAGTCAATAAAAGGCTGGGGTTTGGATGATTATGAATTTTGTGGCTTTGAATCCATGATACAGTTGTGAGTGGAAACTGCCTGTGGTTGCCACAGGCTTCTGTGTCCACACATAAAAGTTTTTAAGTAAGAAAAAAAAAGCCAGTTGCCAGAATAAAGTCACCTCCAAGAGTAAGACCAGCCCTTTATGTTTGCTAACATTAAACAGCTCACAGAAGATGTAAAGATGTCAAGAGGAATGAACTCCAGTAACTAATGGCAGCAGACATAAATCCCAGACTGCTCATTGGGGTGGTCTGTGTCTCCTGCCAGCACAACGATTCCCACTGAGGGTGCACAGCACAAATGAAAAAGGAGCCAAGGACAGACAGATAAAACAGAGTCCTGCTATTAGCCGGAAATCAACATTGTCCTGGTAGCCCTTCCTGAGGTAAACTTGTCTGCACAAGTACAAGAGTTTACAGCTAACAGCATTAACTCTGTGAACAAGGAATAAATGAATGCCTAACCACCCAAATATCTTCATGGAGAAAGGCCGGTTACAGTCAGAGTTTTAAGAGAAGATGGACAGTCATTACAATAGACTCGTAGCATTTCTTGTTTCACAAGTACTGGTGTTCTACCTCGCCGCCCTCTACACTTCAAAACTTCTAAGGCATCCTCACAATAGTTTATATACCTAATTTTACACAAACAACCATCCCACTGTTCACCAAGACTTGTGTTATTTTTACAGAACAGCTTCAAGGATTGAAAGATCTTCAGCTGTACTCTAGGGGACTCAATCTTTGAGTACTGAAACTACACATCACAGAACTACTGAGGCTGTAAGAGATCTCTTGAGATCTAGTCCAACCCCTTGCTCAAGCAAGGTTACCAACAGCAGGTTTTCCAGGGCTGTGTCCAGTAAGGCTGTGACTATCTCAATAGATGGAGACCACACAAACTATGCCAGCATTTGACCTCTCTCACAGTAAAAAAAAAAAAAAAAAAAAAAGTTTTCTTGTGTTCAGATTGAATGATAGGGTCAGATCAATAGCTGGCTCTTGAGAGCTGGAGGTAAAAAGAAGATGGGGTATCTGTATTATCTTTCATCTAGGTAACAAATGTTCCAGTCCCAGTCATAATGGGCTGGGAAAGGTTAACAAATCTTTCAGGGATTGAGGCACACTGGTTTACAGCTGTTGTCACTATGCTAAATAGATAGACCCTACCACAATTATTACTTAACTTTAGGCAGAAACCACAAATTAAGCCAGTGCTAAACAAAGAGGTGAAGCCGTTGTTCCCTCTCTCAGATACTCTGTGAAAGAAACAAGGCACAGCAGATGACCTCCCTAGAGTACTATGGGGAATGCCATCTCCAGGGTCTGTCCTAAGACCCATAAAGTTATCTTCAGAAACACTAGCCACATTTTATATTTGGAAATAGATTTCAGGGTCACAGCTCATCCATTCTCATTTTCAGATCATTATAAGCTTATAAGAGAACAATCAACTGTCTGATTTCAAGAGAAAAAAATCCCACAGAGGCTAATAAATACAAAGGGACTAACTCTGTTTCAGAAAGCCTTTGAACTGCAAATTTTTAAAGGTGCATAGAGTATAATATTGCTATTACTCAGACTTTATTTTTTTTAAGTCTCTGTTTTGGCCAGTGTAAGGAATAGGTAGTTTGGCTAATGTAGAGTCACCATTTTTTCCCTTCATATTAGATGTCTGTCACCTCTTTACATTGTTCATGCAAAGCATAGATGCTTTTTATTCTAGAGAAGAAGAAATCAGACTTTTCTAGTGCACTGTACGGAGTGGCTCTTTTCAATGTCACATTTGTCTCTAACTGGTCTTCGACCTATAAATAGTAACGTGCAAATTTCTCTGTGTTGTACATCTGCACACAGATAAACAGTACACACAGAGTCTCTTCCAGTTCTTTAATTTCTGCTTGTTGTTCTGATCTGTTTGCCTGCTCACTTTGATTTCATGACTCATTCTGCAGGAATCTCACTTCACTTGTGGTGGCAGAAGAAAACTTCCCTGAGATAAATCAGTTGTATAAACGACATTTTTAAAGGTGTCAGGTGCTTATTGCTGATAACTGTTGCCTCAACCAGCTGTTCATTTTAGTGGTTTTCCTCTACATTAGCTTTTGTTCACCTTCTCTTCTCAGAAGCTATAACCAATGCAAGACCACAGGAACAAGCATATATTTTCAGAATAGCTAGCAACATGGTTTTGATTTTCAGAGGAAAAGCAAAATGTTCATAATGATCATGTGTTTGTCATGAAACAGAAAGAAAATGGAAAATGGAGTTTTCAGCCTGTTACTTAGCTGATATTGATGCTTATTATTTTCAATGTGCCTCCTTCTAGGAGCTCACCTTGTGTGTCTCTCTTCCCTTACCCTAGATTTTAGCCTGCATGATTAGATGTAACTAATCTAACTTAGGTGGGGTTTTTTACTTTTAATTTACAGGCACTGGAGGTGACACTGAGATCAGCAGATGAGGATTTCATTGTCATCTCAAACATAAGAAACTCCCAGACATTCTTTGTAGGAACTTAAAGAATGGCAATTAAAAAACCCCACTTGTTTCCAGTTTGAATTTTGAATGTCTACATCCAGACATCAGAACCCAAGTTCCTTTTTTATGGGTTCTCTTCCTACTTGGTGAACAGAAACAGGTGCTTCTGAGAGGGCATTACATCTGGTGTCTTCCTTACAGTGAGGTAACTCACACCCTAAATGTGTCTATTTTCTTCTTTTGACTGTAAAGACTCCATTAATGCCTAATAAGGCCACCCCATATACTTCTGCATTCTGTATTAGTCAAGTCTCTCCATCATCATATGTTTTATCTGTGTTTAAATTTAACTGCAAGACTGAGCCCTGCATGGAAGTTTTGATTCTATGTGCAAGTAACATTTAAATACACTTCTACACGTAGATCTGAGTTTATTCTCAAACCTATGTAGTTTGTCTTAATGACTGCATATACAAATAAATATATTTTTAAAAGCTTAAACTTACCATGAGCTGGTGAGAAAACATCATCCACTGAGTTTAGACATAACACTGGAATTCCTACTGACTTCAGCTTGCGACATGGGCTAGCATCTTCATAGTAATCATCAATCGAACGGTAGCCAAACATGACTGAAGTGAACTGCTTATCAAATTCTCTAACAGTTCTAGCCTGAAGTACAGAATTCAAATAGGGAACTATGTCAACATTTGGAAAGCAGCATCCAGCTCAAGCAGAAGGAACATTTTCACATACCTTCATCACAAGATCCATATCAAATAATTTCTCCAACATTTGTCGATGCCTAAAAAGAAGGATAGAAAAATAGAGGTCTTCTTTTCTTGTTATGTAAACAAACATAGAAGTTCTCTGCTTTACAGATACATTTATAGAAGTAACTATCTAACATGCTTGTTTTTAATTTTCTGTTATATTAAAAATCTGTCTGGGATCCAGGAGCAGAATAATTGTTCATCCATATGTAGGCGCATCCAGCAACATGGTAAAAATCTGCATAAGATTTTCATGAGAAAGATGCCAAAGATAAGAGTACTTAATATTTGGGAATACAAAATACACCCTGGTTTTATAAAGCCAATGATGAACTAGGCCTTTCTGTGCTTTTGCAGTCAACACCGACTTAAAGCAATTATTATATATGCAAATCTACTCAAAGTCAATATGTGGAAGTCTAAAAATTTTAAAAGTCCTTTTACTTTATCCATAGATACAGAGGAACATTGGGCTTGTTGTGAGTCCCTTGAGCAGCATATAAATTTAGTCACATTGATGACAAATTTTCTTGAAAAGATCCTTTTGATTTCAAAACTTACCAAATAATGCACAAAGAACCACTAGAGTTGTTACAGCATTAATTTTGCCAATACTTTTATACTTGCTGTAAATCTCATGTTAAAATCCTTCCACCTTGCTTATTAGTTCAGAAGGCAACTCACCTGCTGATAGAGGATTGTAGACAAGTGGTCAAGTAATAGTTGAAAAGAAGCCAGTTTAGTGGCTTCTCCAGAGATTCTACAGATTCAAAAACATTCCAACCCGCAGAGAAAATTGCAGCTGCCATTAAAGGAGTGTCTCTGCCAGTTTTGCCCAGGTAATTTAAAAGAAGCATGCTACAAATGAAAAACAGAAACATACATACTATCAAACTGCTTGCTTCAATTTAGAGTAAATGTAACAGTCAGCCATGTTTTTGTCTGTTTTTCAATAGTTTCTGGTATGAGTTCTACAGTTGTGCCTAGTACACCTAGAAGGTAGTGACATGATCAACATATGACTCACAAAGTTTACTTTCTCTACTATCAGAGGAACAGGGTGCACTGTGTAGGGTGTGAGTAGGCGTGCATTTAGAAATAGAGATGTACTAGTCTTACTTAAATCAATAAAGGGAGGGGAAAAGTCAAATGATTCTTACTCATGGAACAAGCATTCTCAAGCGTTAGTAACTTTTACCATCTTAGAAGCTCTTGGTCTTCCTGATGTGATAAATCAGTGTGCCTGACAAACACAACCTGCCCCTGGTACACCTGCCTCACTGTGATCTGTTGAGATTAAGGTAGTGCCATTACTTCACCTCACACATGTGAAAGAACATAACTCTTCTATAACACAAAGTATGTGAAGAATGAAGTCTTGGATAATGAATAAAACTAAGAAACAAAATTATGACCCAAATAAATGGCTCAGGTCTTGTCTTTCTGACCAATTGCAACTTACAGTCTCTACTGCTAATGTGCACTTGAGTTGAAAAGCGGGGGAGTTCACAAGTATCTCCCCTTCAAATGTAGAAAAAATAAAACAGCAAGAAGAGAGTAAAATAAAAGTACTGATGGAAAAGCTCTAAGTCTTATTTTATTGCCTGAGACCATGAAGTTTACAACAAGCATTTTAATACCAAGTCTTCAACACAAACCACTACAGTTAATTAATAACATTAAGATAGCTTCCTGGAATGCCACACTCTGTACCTTGGATCATCTACTGTACTTCAGGAGACAGCAACCTTTAGCAAAGATATTGTGAACCAGCCCTACTATCACAGAGACTTTATCCCTCTGCACTACCTACTACATCATAGGACAGCAGTCCAATAAACCAAACAAAAAAATTTGCAGTAGCAGAAGAAGCACTTCTCTAACAGAATTCACAGAGTATATGTGGTGGAAAGAAGGCTTCAGAACCTTTATGTTACAAAATAAAGTCCCTGTCCACAATAATACTTACTGAAGATAGTAGAACACGTGGTTTATCATTTACATTTATATATGTCTGTGAAGTGAATATCTATTTTAATTCTTAACTGGGGCAAATCTGTCATATAGATTATTTGGCTATTGAGAAAATTCTGAAAAGGAATAGATGATAAAAAGCACCTGTAAGATTAAGACAAGTGGATGATTTTTGCAGTATGTCCCTGATGAGATCTTTGCTCCGGCTTAATTTTAAACATGCAATTCTCCTATTAATTTTGAAGCATGGAAACAGTTCTCATGTAGATGATTATAGACTATTTCAGTGTTCTGTACAATTAAACATATGCTTTCTGGTTTTGGTTCAGGATTTCAAAAACATATTGGAGAGGGAAGGTGGAACACCTTGCCTAAAGTTGCCCAGTGGTGCTGGTGACATATAAGCCAGGTACACGACACAGATTCCCTGTGCCATTGTAACAGACTTTGCCATTATTTTGGATATCATAAGTAGGTTAAGCCAAGGACAGAAACAACACTAAGGGCTGATGTAGCCTTTTGTACCAGTCACAGAACTGCCAGCTTCTATCACACCTTCAGCCCTTCATAATTGCCACGCACAGGGAATTGTAGCCATCCCAGCATCAACTACCACAGCAAGGCACCAAGCAGACCAGATTTCTGGAGAGTATTGAGGACAATATTTTGTTATACAATCAAGGACCTAAATAGGAAAAATATTCTATGGATCTACTATTCAAATGTAAGGAAGAACTGGTCAGGTAGAGAAGATGCAGAACTGTCTTGGCCACTGAGATTATTTGATGGTGGATTTTTAAGATGAAAAGTAAGTGGGTAAGGTAAGCAGCAGAATTACAATACTGGAGTGAGTTAGCTTTCATTTGCTCAGGGATCTGGTTGGCAAGATCTCACATTAGATGGCCCTGATAAGCAAAGGGGACTTAAAGGACAAGCAAACATAAAGCAAAATTGTAATACATTCTGATATGCAGGAAATTCAGCAAGAGTGGCAGAAGATCACATGGAGGGAAAAAACCCTTCTGACCAATTTCAAGGAGGAAGTATCTTTAAGGCGGAAGAGGGGTGGTCTGCCTGGGAGAAACAGTCATTGCCCAAGCATGCAGTGATGCATTTAGGAAAACTGAAGTTCTGCTGATGCTGGAACAAGTAAGGAATGTGGAAGACAACAAGAGAAAGGTTTCTGCAGCAAGAAAGGCTTTTGTAAGTCTTTTGGTACAAAAGAAGACTCAGAACAAACAATAACCTTAGAACAAACAACATTCTCTTCTTTCCCTCATCAGTGAAGCCAGTCATCTCCTCATAGAATGCAATCAGATCACCTCAGCATGTTTTGTCCTTGATGAAAACAGTCACCATTATTCCCCATATGCCTGGAAATGGCTCCCAGAGGATCTTCCCAAAGAACTGAAGTTAGGCTGACCAGCCTTTTTCCCTCCTGGGACCACTATTGAACAGAACAGGGAATCTAGTGACTAAAGACTTGCAAAAAAAGCAGAGAATACCAGTATGGAACAAGTATGTATTTATCTCAAAGCTCCTACAAGCCATTGATAGATTAATGTCAATATATAGGAATATATATTAATATCAATATATATGGGCTATATCTGCCGATTCCCCCTCAAAATTTATCAGAGAAAAGGGAAGTCTCAGGAAGTCACCACTGTGTCTGCAGTATTCCTAAGGAAAAGTCTCATCTGCAACGATTTTTGTTAAAGAGGCTGCTGGAATATTTCTGCTAGCTTCTAGCAGTGATTTTTTTTTTCCCTGAGAAACTGTGCTATCATTGTCTGTTCTCGCTGTGCTTTCTGGAGAGATGCCAGGACACAGCAAGTCTTAATACCACATGCTCTACCAATCCATACCGGTTTGAACAACAATACTACTTCTTGCTTCTGAGCCAGACAGAGCAGATACCCACACCTCTTCCAGCCTAACCTACCCACACACTGCAGAACACAAACAGAGGGAAGACAAATCTTGCTGGCAGAGGTTGCTATGAAACATGGTGTATTAGCTCAAGATCCTATTTTATATCCCTCTGTTCCGAAGACATAGTTTCCAAAGGTTGTACTGCCTACCTGTTTGGCTGTCAATCTGCCTGTCACTGTTTCCTATATTTCTCCACCCCACCATCTCCCAATTTTTAAATGTTAATTTCAACTGTCCCTGACACAGAGATAAAAGCCTCAAAGATATGAAGTTTCTAAAAGCCTTTTGCATATTAACTTTTGGAGAGAGACTCAACTGGCTTGCAGTTCAGTAAGTAAAGCAAGTATTCCAGAGTAATAATTTACAATCAGGCTACACCAGTCTTACGATCACAGTTAACTCAAGACTTGTGTTACACAACCTTACCCTCCCATAGAAACACCTGCTGCCATGAATGGAGCTGAGGGGTGCAAGCTGTGCACATGATGAATAACAGCCTCTAAATCCTCTGTGTTAGCTGCACAGTAAGTCCTTGGTGTCTGTAAGGAGTCAAGAGGGAAAAAATGCCATCATAAGCTTTTGTACTATCCTTTAAGGACAAAGCAAACTGAACAGTGGATCATTATATAAGAAGATAAATTTAGCATTTATTGTGAAGCTTCACTAAATGGCAAATATAAATCCAGAGCATTTCACAAGGAGGTGAAGGAAGGAGTTATGTTTGTTATCATTACAAAATAAAAGACCTGACAAGTATCTTCAGTATCTGCAATCTCCAGGTCATTAAACAAAATCTGAACAGAGAACAACATGCTAAACTAGACAGAACTAGATAGATATTGATATTTTTTAAATACGCCAAGGAATCAATATACAAGGCTGTGGTTTACAGTAGAGGAAGTTATAAGAACAATTTTACTATATTCACCCACATTCCAGTGCAAAAGAAAGCATTAGATTTCAAGTACTGTCAGCATTTGAAAACTAACCTGTATTTAGATTCTACATACAACACAACCAAATAAACATATAAATAAATTCCCCAGTGTGGTTTTACCTAATTTAGTAAAGTATTCTATTAGCTAAAGCAATGAAACTCCATTCTTTATCCATCATTGGTGTCTCTTTTAATCCTGAGTTGAGACTTGGAATGACTTCTGCTGGCATCATATAGGGTAACCCCTTGGGCAAAATTTGGTTAACTTCTCTGCTATTGAAGGATAAGCACAACTTTTGAGCCTCTCCTGCACAGACACCCGTAACAGGCCACACAGTCCAACCTGAGGGACTATCTGGAGCAGTATGAGGGAGACAAATCCATTTAGGCACCATAAGAATCACAGTAACATAAGTTTTTTTCTAATGGTGTTGTCCAGATCTCATCTACAGAGAAATAAAGTTTTTAACTTTAGAGTTGCTACTAACAAGTTCATGACCTGGACTTAACTATAGGACTGCGAAACTGCGAAAATTCAGTGAAATATTAAAACTAAATATAAAAATACGTAACTATGAGTATTTTCTATTGCCTGAAGCAATGATGGATTTCAAGGGTGTTTTTTTAAATTGCTTTCAGTTAAACTGCCTGGCAATTTGTGGGTGATTTTAACATTAAACTAATTACTTAAAACACATTTAACAAGAATATTGAAATGTTGACGTCAAAGATTAAGAAATGGAAAGAAAAGCTAAATCTAGATAATTAAAACTGAAGACATTTTTAATTTCCATTTATGTTGCATTTCCATTTCTCATCCACATGAATCACTCTTCACTGCTTTACATCCTATTAATTATAAATGGTGTGAATGTGTTTTATTTTAATTAAATTGTCAACTCTACAAGGAAAAATAAAATATTTCTGTTAACTAGGATCTAATGCATTCTAAGTGAAAGTGTATTTGATTAAAGCTTATAAAACTAGAGACAGATCTTCCATTTTAAATTCAGTTAATTCCAGACAGTTTAATGTTTAGCTATCTATGCTTTGTATGAAGATATTTTCAAACACCATCTTAGCTCAGAGTGGCTGGGGTCAATATAATACTTGATTATTCCAGAGCAATAATTCACAATAGCTTTCAATAATCAATGAGAACAGTATTCTTTAAATAACTATTGTTTGTTGTAAATTTGACTCTATCTTTAAAATGACTAGAAAAAGAACTGCTTATATAACTAATTTCTACTGTGGTGTTTAACTCTGCTTCAGACTCATTAAATAGGGATTTTATACTAAAATGTTGAAACCTCTTTGCAGCAAATGTGATAATTTCAGCTGGTTTGCTGCACCACAAGAACTTATAAAGCTTAAAGATGTAAATCCGATTACAGTAAAATACACACAATGCATCCGAACAAAGGATCTTTTCTCTAAATGATTCAGAAATTCATCAATAAGGACTTTGTGTGTCACAAAACTGCTTTGTAGATCCATCTCCAAAAGTATGCAGAAAACTACTCTTAACATGGCAATATTTGCATTGAAATGCTTTATCTGATTATGGGAAAACATTCTGAGATTTTTAAAGTTTGAAACCAGGGGATTAAAAAAATGCAAAACAATACCGAGTATTATGCACATTCACTGCAGCTGTGGAATTGTTAACAGAAGGCATATGAAAAAAACAAAGATTATTCAGCAATATTTCCTCATGCCTTGTCCCGAGCTGCAGAAAATGTTTAGCTTCAAGATTTTTTCACCTGAGGAATGGCCAGTTATTTCTAAGCAAATATGATATGTTTGTCCCAAAAAAATGTCCTCTGTAGCTGAGTTTGTGTCATGATTGCTGAGAAAAATATAAGAACACATTTATCTTTCAGGATACAGATATCCATATAAAGCTGGTTCATTAATTCATCAACATGTTGTATGGGTCAATTTTAATGGCACACCTTTTTAACCACATCAAAAATATATTTTAAACTGGGAAAGAAATGATAATGGATTATATTTGGATATGTATGTTAAATCAAATTGCAACTGCAATTATTGAAAATTGCAATGGGAGAAAATGGCAATGATTGAGCAGAGATGTGCACATTTTAATTACTCCACTATTTTTGGAAAGAAAATGAAAGGTTTGCTCATTTAAATGTTACAGATATTATTAATTGAATAATTTCCTAAAATGAAATGTTCAGAAAAAATTGTGAGTTGACCCTCTAAAGGCTTCAAAATAGAAAATTAATATTGGCACATGACTGATCTACCAGATGGCTGAATTCTCTTCTCGGCATTTTCAACCCATGCTCTGAGTTTCTCTCATTTAAATCCAACTGTACAAATAGGCACAAATGATTTCATAATTGCCACTTATAAGTGAGAGATATTTATCTTAAAGTCATCCTTACCAAAAGCTCCTCGCCAGCAATTCCCCGATTGTTAAAAACCACGCATCTAAAAATTGAGACAATAAATTCAATTGTGCACATTGTTAATTTCACTAAAAGAGATAACTTAAGCACATAAAAAAATGAAAATACATAAAGAAAAATGAGTCACTTCTATGAATAAGTTCAGCAGATAAATATTTACAGACATACAGATCCTGGAGGCTGACCTGTGTGGAACAAGCTTTCTACCAAAATGGAGTTCAGCGAGGTCAGTGGGACTGTCAGAGCTCTGTGATTTGTCAAGGTCAGACTGCAGGGTAACAACCCTAAGGTTTAGCTGAAGGTGGTACAGACATGTCCTGCCTGCACTCTGCCGTGAGCTCTGCCAGTGCAGAGCCCAGCCTAAAGCTGTGCTCTGAAAAAAGAATGTCAGAGATCCCTGTGTAGACATCCCTCAAAGCTACATAACTCTATTAAATTGGAAGAAACGAGCCTAGTCAAAATGATAATGACAGCTGGATCTAAGTTGCAGGTTCTTGGGAATGTTGTTTTTTTTTCATCTGGTACAGCAGAAGTTTCTGGTCTCTCTCGGTTGGTGGGAGTCTCTACATCTTCTAGCAGTATTACCATGATTTATGAATCCATACTTTCTCAATAAATATTACTTTTCTATTACTCTTCTACCATCTCACTGAAATAGTTTTATTAAATAATGTACATAGTTAGATGGGTTAAAAGCATGAAAGAATACTTATTTTGGTATTCTTCTCAAATGTTGCTATTTAAAAACAAAATTACAGCATTCTCACGAAATCTGACCTAAAGCTCTACTTTTTAATGTTCTAGCTTCTTCCCTTAGGGGATCAACTGCAGATAGAACTTTCAGGAATACTTTAAAAATTAATAGTAACAAGTTGTTACTATATAATATATATATTATATAGATATATAATTAAGAGATAGCCAAACATGTAGAAAAGCTAATATATACATATTTGAAGAACTTACTAAAGTCACACCAGACCAGTCTGCAAAGACAAAATCTAATATCCAAAATACAGATCCTGGAGCAATGACAATTTATTTTAATGCACAGCAGCAGCAATATGGTAACATAAAGGAGTCTACTCATCTACTGATCCATTTATGTTACCCAACTCTGACCAGCGGCCATCAGAATGAAACTAAATTACACAGTGATAACGAAGAGGTGACAGGCACCCTCAAACACCATCAGTAAGATAGGCTAGCTGTCCTCTCTGCACTCAGGAATCTGAGGCTGCTGAATCAAGCAATTTTGGCATTCAGAAGCTGACCTCCTCCAAGGCCTACTGCCAGCAACCCATCCACACAAGTCTTGGAGCTGAATACAAACCCTTTCTAGAAAGTGTAAAGGTTAACACCTAATATAATAACTTAAGAGGCAGCAGCAAAGCCCTATGCAGACTTAGCTGGCTTTCACTGCAATCTCTACAGTGCTAAAAAAAAGCAAATAAATATTTATCTGCTTTAATATCTACATCTGTAGATATTAAAGCAGCCCTCCCAAATGTACTGCCTGTTATATAATTCCACTGTGATTATTATTACTAATAACACTTTCTTACAGAAACTACTGTATTCAGATCTCATTTGCCTTAGGAAAGCATCTGATACATATACATACTGATATTGGATCCTACCAGAAGCAGCAAAAGGAATAGTAATGAAAAACAACAGTACCTATATCCCAGTGTTTCACTTTGATGGATCATGTGAAGAATGTAGGATTCTTTGCTTGTTCCTGTCAGGCCAGGCAATAACAGGACAGTGGGTCTTGTGCTGGCATCCGGATAATACGAGCTGTCATTATTATCAAACCAATCCAACGAAATCTGTCCTCCATCTGCTGTTTTAATGAGCTCACTGAAAGGTACATTTTAAGACAACACTGATTAGATTGAAAAATACATACACACTTGCAGTTTACAAATTACCAGGTATGAATTCTGCATTTTTCATTATGTTTTAATACTCAAAGTGCCACCTGACAAGGCATGTCTTCTTTCAGAGTTACACCTACAGCTGACAAGAGTTACAATGGTCAATTTGCGGAGTAATTTCCATTCAGTAAATGAAGACAGTAAATGAAGACATGCCCTTTCATAAATTGTTGCTGATGTACTGGAAGCTTGTAACTAATGTGATTTTTGGCACTGCTTTGTGTTTTATACAGGCATTTTTGTATACTGCAGATTTCCTTTGAATCATCTGAGAATCTTTTGATAGCATGCTGGGTAATGTGATAAACATTTATTGCATTTATTTCCCTCTTCATCCAAAGAAGCAGAGTGTATAATGGATTGGTATGTTTTAAATATGCAGAACACAGACACACACTACTGCATCTTTCAACCTGTATCACTACAGAATGTGCTAGAATGCACTCTTAGAGCATATATCTTAATGCAACAAATATTGTAATATCTCAAGAAGCTATGCACACATTAAACAATCACAAAAAAAGTTTCCTTCTTTTTAATAGAAACATACAAATCTTCCCACTTGAATTTGAACAGTTAAAGTGCTACTTTACTTTCATAATTTAGAAAAGTAGTTATCCAAATGGAGAAGTGATAGCCAAACATGCAGATAAAAGCTAATATATACATATTAGAATGGTTCAAGGGAGTTGGTGTGGTAACTACCGAAATGTAAGCTACCTTGCATTTGATTTCTCTTTTGAAATTCTTGGTAGTGACTACTGCAGATTTTAAAGGTGACTAGCCTTGTCAGACTCATTAGCTCAGCTTTGCCCTTCTTCAGTAATGGGAAGTAGATGCAATGCTAGTGAGTACTGCCAACACAATCTAAAATGGTGCAAAATCAGCACTGCCCCATGGAACTATGTTTCTTCTCTCAAAACCCTTGAAATAAAAGTGTATGAGAAGGACTAGAAAAAGTGGACATGGCCATACCACTGAAATGTTTCCTAGTTACTAAAACTAAGGGAAGCTGCTAAATGCTAAATCTATTCTACCGTGCAAGCAGAGCTGAAACAACTTGTGTTGCATCCAGGTTCCGGCGCATAAAAGTCCTTCTCCTTAGGTCTTGTGCCAAATGCCTCATTTGCCAGACTAAGTCTCATTTCTGTGTGAAAGAGATCAGCTGAGGATAAAAAGTAAATATAAGGGATTTTTTTTCCCCTCTTAGAATTTAGGCATGAAAGAACACAACATAAACTCCACAGGTAAAAGTTACTCTGAAAAACCCAGAAGTTCTGTATATTCAAAACAAGGCTGAATGTGGCCATGCTACAGATAACTTGTTGGTTTCATGGACAGATGCAGTGACTGCATGACCTTTGCACAATTATGGCATTCGAACACCAGGATATTTTATAAGCCAAGTAATTGTGTTGCCATATAGAGGGGCCTCAACAGGCTGCAGAAATGGGTTGACAGGAACTTCATGAAGTTCAGTGAGGGGAAGTGCAAAGTCCTGTGCCTGGGAAGGGACAACACCATGTACCAGTAGAGGCTGCCCATCTGGAAAACGGCTGAAAAGGACCCGAGGGTCCTCCTGGTGGACACCACGAACATGAGCCAGTACTGCACCCTTGCAGGAAAGATAGCCGAAAGTCTGGAGGTTGTGGAGGCTTAGGAGGAGTACAGCCAGCAGGCTGAGGGAGATGATCCTCCCCACTATAGAGAACTGGTGAGGCCACACCTGGAGTACTGAGTCCAGCTCTGGGCTCCCCAGTCCAAGGCAGACATGGACATGCTGGAGATAATCAAGCAAAAGGCTGCAAAGATGATGAACAAACTGGAGCCCATCACATGTGAGGAAAGTCTGGGACAGCTGGGACTGCTCAGCCTGAATAAGAAAAGGCTCAGGGGGAACTTAGCAATGTATTTTCATACCTGAAGGGAGGATGCAAAGAGGATGGAGCCAGGCTCCTTTCAGTGGTGCCCATTGACAGAATAAGAGGCAATGGGCCCAACCTGAAACATGGGAGGTTCTCTTTGAATATCAGGAAACACATTTGCAATATGAGTGACCAAGCACTGGCACAATTTGCCCAGTGGTATTGTGCAGTCAGCATCCTTATGGAAATCCAAAAGCTATTTCAACAGAATCTGGGGCAACTGGCTCTGGTGACCTTGCTTGAGCAGGGGAGATGGACTAGGTGACCTCCAGAGGTCTTTTATGACTTCATCCACTGTTTAATTCTGTGAACATATAACCATATCAATTTCTACATTGTCACCCGTATTTCATTGGTACAAAACTCTCTGAGCTAAAATATAGCCATTTGGGAACACTGACTTTTCAAACCTACTTCGTATTGAATCCATGATAAAGATAGTTCCAAGTCTACGACAAAGTTGTAAAGGTGGGCATAAAGCAAAAAAAAAAAACCAGGCACAAACTTGTGGGTGTGACAGTGGGTGTGACGCTGGACATCAAATCGATCACTTTCCAGAATAAAGGCACTTACTTCCTGTACTGTACTTGGGGTCTAGATGTGATAAAGGGGCGCAGGAGTGTCTGTACCCGACCTTCCCAGCACCAAATTGTGGGATAGTAAGTTTCTGTCACAACAGGGCAATACTCCTCGAGAAAGCGGCAGAAACGGTCATTGCTTGCCACCAGCTGGGGTTTCTAGGAAAAAAGACTACAGTCAGACATCGGCATTCTTATAAAACAAACTAAAAAGCAAAGAAATAAAGCTTATTTAAATCCAATCTCAGTGAGCTAATTTCTCTCATATGATCATTTGCAATGCTTTTACCTTTTATGGTACAGAGATAAGCAAATGAAAACCAAACAAAATGCCAAAATGCCCAAGCGAAAAGTGAAACCCATTAAGCATAATGGAGTCCTTACCTATTTCTAATAGCATACTAATCTAGCTCTGCTTTTACCACCATTGTATCTTCACTGCCAAATTAAAATCACACTGTTTCTTAGTAGGCAAGAAAAATTTTACCAAGTCCATTTTCTTGGACCACATAAAAATGACATTTAATTCATGCATGCACTTTGACCACATGCCTTTTTTTAACCTGGTAGGGATTTCTCATTCTACAGCACACAAGTGCTTTGGTTCCTCCTCTCTAATAATGGTCTGCAATTTGCTCACAGTTTCCATTTGTATATCAATTAACAAGGAAAAGTCCCTCTTTACCAAACATCTCAGGTTTTAGTAACCATATTTCTTATACAGCTCTGTCACAATGACTCCCCAACATGCAAGCATTAATAGGACAATAACAGATGCTTTGAGGAAAACCATTCCATATAAACAGCTGTAATGGCACATCCTCCCTTCATTTTTCTCCTCTGATCAAAATCAAGTACCCTCTTCTCTGTGAAGAGGAAGGCTATGTTCCCAGCGGTTCTCTGAAGGACTGTGGCAACGCTCAGGTTCTCGACGGTCACAAACCTTTTGATATGCGTATTTTCATTTGATTACGCATTCAACGAGGCGCTCTCACCACGGGGCCACTTCAGATCTCATCAGGCTCACCGTATCCAAGTAATTTGCGATTGCCTAATTTATCTGTAAAACTACTGCTGATGAGGAGATGCCCAAGAGTGCTCCAGCCCTCAAAACGCTGCCATGGTGCCTCCAGAGGTCCCGAGGATGGTACTGACAGGGACACAAGGGCAGCAAAACTACTTTATCGCCTGCCCTGCTAGTGAACCAAGTAGGTCGGGTTTGTGTTGCGGAGGGCAGTCTCCTAACCTCCCTTTCCAAACCATGGCACCCGGCCAAGCTCTCCAGCTGGTACAACTGCATTTCGGGGACTGCCGAGACCGGAGCCCCTTCCCCTCCCAGACCGAGCACGACCAGGGGAGCCCTCCCTCACCGCAGGCCGGCAGCCTCCGGGGGGTCACCGGCGGCCCCCGCGGAAGACGCAACCGCGGCGTGGGGCGGGGAGGCTGCGCTGCCGGGCCCTGTGGGGTTCGAGCGGGCTTTCGGCCGGCCGGGACCCCGGAGCGGCACCTCCAGTGGACGGACGAGGGATGTGAGGACAAGGCGGCCGCAGAGCCCTACCCCCCAGCCATTCCAGGTGCGATCCCCTCGCCTACGGGCGGTGGGTCGCGGTGACCTTCGGGTCTGTCCCCATCGGCGGGACACCTGCGGAGCCCGCCCGCCCCGCCGCCCTCCCGCTCACCTTGGCGATGCTGTTGAGGTAGTAGCAGGCGTAGGCGACGCCGAAACCCAGCACCAGGGACAAGCCCACGCCGGAGCCGAAGAACCCCACGCGGACCTGGCTCTCCAGGTAGAGGGAGAGCTCCCTGGTCAGCACCTGCCAGTCCATCGCACACGGGGGTCGGCACGGCAGGACACCACACCCCGGCTGCCGCGGGCGAGCCCACCCCAGCGCCGAGGGAGGAGGAGGAAAGGGAGAAGGAGGAGCTGGCGCCCGCCTCCCGCTGCCGCTGCCGCTGCCCGCGGCCCGCTCCGCGCTACAGCGCCGCCCCGGGACCACCCCCGCCGCTGCCGCCGGGGCCTGGCGCCCGCTTGGAGGGGCCGGGGCCGGGCTGGGTCGCAGCCTGGCCCGCAGGGGACTCTGTCCTGGGCGGTCCGGGGTGCCTCAGCCGCCGCCGCCAGCGCCGGCTCCTCCGCGGCAGTGCTACCGGCATCGGCCGCCCCACGGCAGGTGACATCTCGGTGCTCCTTCGGTGTCACCTTGCCCCGTCGCTTTGCCGGGAGGGCAGGGAGGGCGTGTGGGGGTCAGATAGGAAAGGGACCCGTCCAATATCGTGGAGAGCAGCTGATGTAGGCGTGTGGAAACTCAGTCGCTGCCGGGCAGGGAAGAGGGAACACGGGCTTCCAAAGGCAGCAGTGTTTAATCAGCAATCTCTCTCTAAGTGTTTTTCGTGTGACAGAAGTGTGCTACTGCTCTTTCACTTATCACTGCTGTTATTACAAGGCATTAGTGAAGACCAGAGAGGGGTAGAGGTATCTCTAATTCCCAAGAGAATTTTGGCCAGCTCCCTTTTCAGCTATGTGGATTGTTGTTTGGAGGCCCTCGTGTTTGCTAGCTCAGATGCTCCCCCCTTCAGCTTCATAAAAAGACGCACAGTATCTGCGTCTTTTCCTTGGCAAAATCCTAGGAGCGCAGCTGATAACACGAAGATCCTGAAGCTGAGCATCTGCTATTTGAGATGCATGCATGCACCACGGTACACTGAAGTACTTTCCTTCTCCTTATTTTATGGCCCAGCTCCATGAACTGCTGAGAGAAGACAGACGTTGCTCAGTGAGACAGTATGCTTCCTACCTTATCTGTGTTTTCTTGCTATATTCAAATTTCAAAATTTCCCCCCCCAAAAAAAAGTAGCAGAAAAGGAGATTTGGCCTTTTTCATTTGCTCCTCCTG
The DNA here is from genome assembly GCA_013401135.1 of Cettia cetti. Classification (NCBI taxonomy): domain Eukaryota; kingdom Metazoa; phylum Chordata; class Aves; order Passeriformes; family Sylviidae; genus Cettia; species Cettia cetti. Next base: position 2,884 of record VZUI01064421.1, on the reverse strand, counting down.
ACTAAGACAGAGCTTACCAGAGAGATTCTGCTTTGACATAAAATTTTCTTGTGCACATGAAAAGACTAGTAAGAGTGTATTGCAGAGATCTGAAGAAATTTTAAAGTATCTAATCTTCCTATACAGTCAGCTGTCCAAAGTTGAAAAGAGTATGGGGATTGGTAAGTGCAGGCAGGGATGGTTTGGGGTTTGTTTTTTTTCCCCACAGCTGTTACAGAAACAGGAAACCGAATGGGTGGAAACCTACTGTCGTCAATGCTGCACTTCCTCTGCTGATGGAGAATAAATATACTCAGGTTTTGGTTCTGACTTGCTGGGAATGTATGCTGTACACCCCAGATAAAAGGTTTTATCATGAAAGGAGTGGGAGAGCTGGAGTAGATAGCCCAGTCTGAGAACATGTAGGTTTCACCTCCAGTGTGAACTTCAGGAATCTTCAGAGACAGTAATTTGGCTGAACTGACAACTAGATTTTAGGATGCAGAGGAACCTGCTACATCTGAAGGAAGAACTAGTTGTTGCTTGCAGCAGACTGTTCTGTGTCTGAGTCTTGTCCTCATTAAGCTGAAAAATCCTTCAGTCACCCAAAATCTAGAGAAAAGAAAGATCCCAAATGTCTGAGAAAAAAGAAGATGCAGCCTGTGTCCTTGGGTCTACAAGGCTTATAAATGCATATCCACTAATTTGACTGAAAAGTAGAAGGTGTTGATGGTTAGAGTCTTTGAGTCATACAAACCCAGTAGTTTAATGACTTGATTAACAATCAAGAGAGCTTGAACGCCTGAAAGAACATCCAGACGCAAAGGTTGATGAGGTTTATCTGGTCTTGGACTATCACCTATCCTGTGTTGGTTACTCATGGGAATATTAACAAGGTCAGGCATATGTGACATGCCACAGGCAAACTAAAACAAATTACATATACTGAGAAGGGCTGAGGAGTTTGGGTTTTTTACTGTGTGAACATGTTGAACATTGACAACAGCAATAATGTTTTTAGAACTTCCTTCTACTTCAAGCAATCCCTGTCAGACTGTCTGGTTCTGGTGTTGGGTTTTTTAAGTCTTTAAAAGTTGTTCTTTGGCCTGCAACACATTTTGCAGAGCTGATAAAGAACAGGCTGTATTCTGCTCATATTACAACCACTTCCAAGTGATTGAGTCATTGCAAATTGTGCATGTGTGAAAAAAGGAGGTGGTCACTATGGTATTTTGAACACTTACTGCATTTTTTTTTCAGAGAAAGAGTCCTACATTCCCAGAGAGCGTTCCTGTTTGCAATATGCTCTCTTCTCTCCAAGTGCTTCATAAGATGATTGCCTCAACCCACTACTAATGGATTATAGATTAAGCAGAAGTGAAAGCGCGCAGGACTGTTCTTTCATATTGCCTGCCAATTTTTTTTTTTTTTTTTGCTTAAGCAATAGATAATAATTGACAGAAGCAATTGAAGAGTCACAGTTTGATTTGTTTTTATCACTAGAAGGCTGCACTATGTTTATGTTATCTTTTGTTTAGGGAGGTGGTTCTATGATCATTTGGGGTTTGGGACAGAATCGTTATGTTCTTACTGATATTCCAATGGACAGTTGCAAGTTGGTCCCTCTGCAGTTCTCTTTAGGCCCACTCTTGGAATGGATTTCAATGAGCAGCACCTCCGAGAAGGGGCAAAGTGCTTTTAACCTCAGAGCTTTAAATTCAAAGTTCTGTTTGATTATATTCTTTTAAAGATTCTTTAACTTTAGTATTCATCTAACAAAATGGGGGAAATATTTGAATGTCAGCATAAACTATCTTGGGATACTTAAAAAGTGCAAAGTCCATGCATAAAACATCTGAAAAGTTTTTCCATTAACACAGGGGAAAAGGCATCCAGTGTTGGTGATACGTATTATCAGCAAGGGAAGGGGAGAAAAAAAAGTGCACTTGAAAAATTCAATTCATCATTTCTCAAAACTTCCTCATGCATATTATTTATTTATCTTTCCTTAAAATATGAATGAAGTCAGTGAAAATGCTCTGTGTTGGAGGCTCTTCAAGTTTCAGATGGAAAAAGCGAGGCTGTATTTGTATTTGTACTCTTGGTGCTCATGAAAAAAATCAATAATTGTGGCATTAAGAATTGCTGCTTCTGTTGTCCCTTTATTAAGCTTTTCTACTCTTACTATATCTTCATATTCCCATGCATCCATATATTTTTCTTTTATGGTTCTTCTCTTCACTCCGTCAAGAAGTACTTCTCAGCCCTTTATGGTGGTAAAATCGGAAGGAAGAAAGGATTCAAAAGGAATTATTTGGGACATGTGTTGGTGGATGAGAAACTCAGCATGACCTGGGAATCACTTGCAGCCCAGAAGGCCAACAGCATCCTGGACAGCATCAAAGGGAGTGTAGCCAGCAAGGAAGGGTGGTGATTCCCCCCTCTACGTTGTACTTGTGAGAACCCACCTGGAGTGTTGCATCCAGCTCTGGAGTCCTCAGCACAGGAAAGACATGGACCTGTTGGAAGGCCACAAAAATGATCCAAGAGGTGGAGCACCTTCCTTTTGAAGACAGACTGAGAGAGCAGGAGTTGTTCATCCTGTAGAAGAGAAGGCCTTGGGGACCCCTAAAGCAGCCTTTGAGCACTTAAAGGAGGGCTACAAGAGAGCTGGAGAGGGACTTTTTACAAGGGCTTGTAGTGTGGTAGGACAAAGGGGAATGGCTTTAAACTGGATGAGGGTAGATTCAGGGATTTCAGAGAAGTCATGGATGTGCCATTGTCCTAGGTTAAAATGTAAGATGTATGTATTCTATCACCATCTTCATGAGCTGTTGAAACCAGGTGGGGCAGTGTTTCCCTTATCTGCTGCTAATGGCTCATCAATGCCTTGCCACATGACTCA
>VZUI01064417.1:0-61537 GCA_013401135.1 Cettia cetti | reverse complement strand
GACATAAGGTGCTATCAGGAAGCTCTAATGCAGGAAGAGGATGTTTCTTGTTAACTTTTATTCTCTAAATTATATTATTACATGTTAAATGCTCAAAATCATGATATATGAGTCAGTGCCATATCTTTCTTTGCATATCTAAAGATGTTTAAGATAAACAATTTTGTGATAATTTTTATCTATGAAATTGCAAAAATAAACTTCAATCAGTTTTCAAAATTCCTTATTATGACTGTAGACCAAAAAATTTTTAAAACTGAAAATGTGCATCTATGTCAATTTGGTTTATACTATAAAAATTCAAATCCATGTGTAGTCTGAAGGATCTCAACATGTATAAACCCAGCAAAGCTGATGGGATGAAAGTGCCTCTCAAAGATAATGTATGAAAAGAGGAGGTAAAAACTTGACTAACACTTCTTCTGGGAAACAAGTGTCACTTTTCTGTGTGCTAAAATTGCACCTGTAAAAACACTCTTCCAGTTAACACAGCCTTATAGATTGGAAGAAAAGAACAAAAGTAGAACTGCCTGGTGGAGATTTTTTTGTTACAGCATTTAAAGAATGGGAAAAACCAAAAAACCCAACATAGATGAATTGGTCATTCTTTTTTAACTGCTAAATATTTGAAATATTGAGGCAGACTGAGTCAAAAAATGAGGTTAGAAAAGAATCAAAAAAAGTTCCAGAGAACTGCTTTCCTTTCCATTACTACATGTTCTTTCATACTTACAAGAGTTTCTGGCTTTATTGGCCCTTGAGCGCTTGGCTGCTCCCTGGAGCTGGCCTGACCAACGACAAGAAAGCATCACTTATAAACTGTCCACATCTTGGATGTTGAGGACAGCCAGACATATCCAGCCTGAGAGGGTCCTCTCTGTCTGGGTGATCTTGCCTAGAGAGGCTTCTTATGGGTAGGTACTGAGTGAGTGTTTTAGTAGCTTTTTGGCGTAGAGAACTAGGTGGGAGCAGAACATAAATGGTTGCTTAAGTCCTGCTTTTCTGAGATATCAGATTGTTATCAAAGTTTCCTTGTCCTGCCAACTACTCCCCATCAAGGAGGTTTTGGCTGAGCTTGTCAGGGATGTCTCTGGGCTTCTGCTAATTCTCTGTTGCCACGTTTACTGGCTTGCCTTTGCTGAGGTTCCGTCAGAAGGCAAGACTAGATGGAAAGAGAGTAAGTAAAGAAGTAAAATAAATTGTAAAAGATCCTAGGTGTTCTGGCAATGATTGCTATTCTCTTGTTAGCTTCATGTTTGGGTGTCTGTCCAGGCGGCAACTAAGTCTAAGAGTTCTCCTGCTTGTAGGATGTTAAATTAATTTAAATTTTTAAGAGGAAAGTCAATGTTTGATGCCAAAAGGAAAGGAATGAAAAAACCCCTGCACAACCAAACACATCCTTAAAGAAAATCAAGCAAAATCAATCGGCATGAGTGAGCAGTACTCAGGGGGTCATGCAGTTAAGTAATTAGGTGAGTCAGAGAAAAGCTTGGTCATGCATGCAAAAAGGATTCCAGAAGTACTACCATATCCTACAATTTCAGCCAGGTGCTGCAAAATATGAACCCTGGACTAAAACAAAGGAATGTTAAGGTTGAGTTTTCATTTGGGACAATTTCTGGGAAGCTAAATTTTAAGATAACTAAGGTTCAGTCTTGGTTCAGAGAAATAGTAAGAGGGTTCAATCTTGAAAACAAGGATTATTTTATAGCTAGATTTAGAACATGAGTTTTAATCACTGTAAGATTTGATCCTACATGTAGTCTCCTAAGAACATTTAGGAGAAGCACTAGGTCACCATGCTAAAGCTACCTTCTGGGTCAGTGTTCATGTCCTCATCCAGGAGAGGATATATTATGGCAAAGGAAGTAAAATTCCCTTCTAGGCAGGGCAAGAATTTTTTGCATTGTGATTAAAAATTTTAATGAGTTGGCATTGCTTTGTTCATTTCTGTGTCCAACTCTATTCTAACCAAAGTGTTGAGGAAGAACTTATTTGGGTGTTGCTGTTATTTCCTGTAGGAGCTGCTGCTGAATTTAGTGGTGCTGAATCCTGAGACTGGCTGCAGACTTCCATGGCTGAATCATCTTTCTAAGTCAACTTCCATTATGAATGTGAAAAGTTTTGTCAGACAGGAAAATATTAAGCTTTCCTTTTTTTTCTTTAGGTTGAGAGAAGGAAATGAATTAAAAATATTTTTGTGTTCTACAGTATGAATAGGGTAAGGTTTCTCACCTTTCAAAAATTAAAAAAATAGTTGTAACACAAATTTCCCTGCCAGTAACTTAACTGTCATGTTCTGAATTACAATTGTGTGATGATTTTTTTATTATAAAAATAAATTAGTCTCTCTGGGTGTCAATGTCTTTCAAACTCAACTTTTTAACAGGCTTAAAATAAGCAAGAAATATTTCTTTAAAGATTTTCTTTGCATAATTCATATTCATTATTCTACAGAAAATATTTCTTTCAAGAAAAAAAGAGAATTGTATGTTTAGAAATTATGACTAAGTTTAACAAATTTAAATATAGAGATTGCCAAATGTGCTCTCAAACTTCAGGAACTTCTGAATATGAAATGGATTAAATTCCTGGCACATTTTCATACTCATTGAATTACTACGTAACTGTTAAAATCTTGGATTTCTTTTTTCTCAAGAAAGAAAAAGCTCTTGCAGTGAAAGATTGGTTTGTAACTTCAAGTGGAGGCTGAAAATGAAATTTCTTGCTCTGTGCAGAAAGGCCCATATTTTGTCTGAATTGTTTTACCTTTCCTTTGTAATATTTCTGTTCTTTAAATCTCCTTTTCTCAGTGCTTCCATCCAATATTTTTATATCATATTAGAGATGCACTCTTTTTATATATGTTTCCACATCTCTAGTTCTATAGAGAAGACTAGCATCACAGTTCTACAGAGAAGCCCTTTAATTCTACACCATTTTCTTAAAGCCTTAAGGTTTATTATTAAGGGTTTTTTTGGTGTTTTGGGATTTTTTGTTTGTTTTTGGTTTGGTTTGGTTTGGTTTTTTCTATTGTAAATTGTGGAGCTACTTTATAGCAGAAAGAAACAAGTGTTGAGGTATTAGGAATGTCAATTTTGAGGCCAGGCAATAAAAAAATTAATCAGTGCAGGACACTTGCCTCATCTGTTCGGAAATTTTTTGAAAAATTAACAGGCTGGAGCCCAGGGCCAGGCACCATGCAGTGCACACGAACGATTTGTCCTTTTCTATGGGAAACTAAAGTCAGGCCCCCAGGTTCCTGATGTCAGTTTGTAGGAGTATTGTCCGACTTTTCCCAGGAATATTGCAAATTGCTGTTGTATGTTTGATTCCAGGATGAACAATAAACCTACACAATCAGGCACTAAAATACATATCACTTCAGTAAATATTGTCCAGTGATTGAAATGACTTCCTAAAACAGGCAAGCACACCAGTCTTCAGATCCTCAGAGGGGCAATGTTAGGCAGTATGGAACAGATACCTGAGTTCTCCTGCCCCTGAATAATAATTTTGCATCATACCCAGAAGTGACTGTCTAAAGTATTTCCTTCTCTTTCGCTATTTTTTAACATTAATCCAGCTGCCTGGCTGTGGGCAGGGTGCCATCCCTTATTGTGCCTCATATGTTCTGTATGGAGCTGATGAGTTGCAATGAATATGGATTTTGCTGACACGCTGGAGGCTCGCAGTGACTGGAAGTTATGCATCTTACCATTAAATAGTTCTCATTCAGCTTGTAAACATCTGCCACTCACTGTGAAATTGCTTTCACGCAGTTCAGTTTTGCTGATGTGGGCTGTGGGCTTGGTAGGTTTATTGCTATGCCACTTAGCTCATCACAGAATGGTGAAACATTTTGGAGCTGAATCTTTTTAAACAAACACCGAACTTGATCAGATTTGAATTATTGCAGATGATATGTGACATCGAGTTCAGTATTGTGCTAAACCTCTTTCCTTCCAAAATTCATGTTCTCTGGGCACACACTGGTTGTATCTAAGTGAGATGGAGCAACTGCTTCTACCTCGAGGAGAGCAGGCTCATCCAGAGCATCACTGAGCCAGCATCTCACAAGTCTATGGAGACCTCAGCTAAGCTAAAGCATTTAATCAACAGCACTTGCAGAGATCAATTGTGAAGCAGGCTCTGTTTTAAGTATATTTGGTTGTTAGGCTCTGCCTGAGAGGTCTCAGCAAGGTGGCTGCTGTGGTTGGCTTACTGCATCTCTGTGAGCTGTGTGAGCAGACACCAGGGAGGACATACTGGTTACTGGTGTGCGTTTTGAAGGCATTAACTCAGAGGAGAATTCAAGCTCTGTTCAGCACAGTGCATCTTTTATCAAATGTAGCTGAGGAGCTTTTCATAACCTATGGGTGTGTAATAGGCAAGTCAGCTCCAGGAGTCTGAAGAGATAAACATTAGAGAATTCATGAGCCATGAAGTGGATTGCGGTTCTGTTCCATCGTTTAGCAGATGAAAATATGCCAAATACCAGAAGCTTCATACCCCAGAACAAATGTCAGAATGTGCACTGAATGGGAAACCTCCTTGTCTAATTACAGCTAGGGTAAAAACAAAATGAGAGCTGAGGAGCTTATTTAGTTCTAACATTCTATACTTTCATACTACCTGATCCCCAAGGTCCCCAGGCATTTCATAAACTTGTGCTTATTAAAGACTGTGGTTTCCTTTTTAAGATAAGGAAATGCTGTGTTTTAGTGGCAAAGCTTGTGTCTTTAGCATCTTAAAAAGACACCATGAGAAATGTGAACCAAATCAGTAACAGACATAAATAATCCTATTTAGGTACTGCTTAAAACAATGACTATCCTCAAGATAAGAAATTTGACACATTAAACTTTAAGCTGATGTGACACCTGCACTACAGCTATTGATGATAAAGTAATACAATCAAAACAGAAGTACCACCAGAGCTAAAACAAGTGTTTTCCTGCCTGTTCTCCTATGAAATCTTGATCTTTAAGGGTTGTGTTTATCTTTACACACCCCAAAATTCCTTCTCTAAACACCTGTTTTGTACTATATCCTAAAGGTTGTATTTTATCCTGAACGGCAAAATGAAATTTTCCTTTTGAATTCCTGATTGAAGAGGACCAGGAAAAGCCCTTCTTTCCAAACAAAGGGATGAAGATCTACCTCTGCTGTCTCTATGAGTTCATTCGTGGCACAGTGACATGGAGAGAGAGGTGGTTTCTTCCATCACCACAGTCCAGGCTTCCTCATGCTCTGGACCCTTGAGACAGCCAGTGGAAATACTGGGAGCTCCAGTGCCCAAAAAGTGCAGTGCACTGTCACTGCTATATTCTGCTTTGGGAGGGAGGGAGGAAGGGAAAAGGAGGCTGTCTCCACAATCTCATCTCTTTGATCTCCCACTATGGTGAAACCCTGATGTGCCCCAGACATGACAAGATCCCTTCCCAGTGCCGTGGGCATACCATGGAATGAACTTCAAAGGGCTGTTAGTCAAACACGCAGTCCTTAACCACAGGGCTGACAGCCTGCGGAGGTACCATCAGAGGGACTGATAAAATCTCGGCCCCCTTGCTGGCTGCTTCTCCTTGTGTGATTGTAAAGGGGACGTGCCAAGGAACCAGCTTCTTTGACAAGCTGCACAAGAGCTCTTGGCTGTGCCCTTTGCTCCAGAGGGAGTGCAGGTTCACCCTGTGTGTGCTTCCCCACAGCCCTCCTGCTTGCCTCAGAGACATGGTTTGTTGTCAAACAGAAGCATTAAAGTGAAAGGTGTGTGAAATCCATTGGGAGAGATGATTCATTATCCAAAAGTACCCTCTAGGATTTCTCCAAGGGAAAGGAGCCATTTTAAGGCCACTGACTGTAGGCAGGTTAACAACGTGCTGTTGACACAGCCAGCTGCAAATTTAATGAAACTAATGAATAAATAATAATTATCTATTGCTAGAGGAAACGCTTAATCATTATTGTCTGAAAGTCAAAATCAAGTTGCAGACAGTGTGAGAGATGTGTGACAAGATAAAAACAGCCCTTTTCTCAGGACAGACTGTTGGTTGAAGTATATTGTGAATCCTATCCTTGTAAGTAAAACAAAAATGTTATTCGTATGAGTTATTTTGAAAAGGTTAGAAAGAGGTCTTAAAAATCTAACTGCAGAAGATACTCTAAGAGAATCACAGCTGTTCTGGCTGGAAAATAAAAAATAACATTTTTATAAAATAGCATTTAAAAAAGAAAGTTAGAAGTTGGTTGTACTTTAAGTCCTGCCCTAATTCTGAGAGACCTACCAGCGTGGAGCACTGAAAACCCACACACAGAAGAATGGATTTTGACAGGTTCCTAATCCCAGAATCATGGAACAGCCCAGGTTTGGAAGGGACCTCAAAGGATCCTTGAACCTCGCCTGGGAAAGGGAGCCTAAGGAGATTATCTAACACCCCTTGCCTTTGCACCTTGAGAACTTCAGCAACAGAGACTCTGCTATGTCCCTGAGGAGGTTGTGCCAGTCAATTGCTGTTCTTGCTATAGGAAGTATCTTATACCAAGATAAAATGAAAAAGCATGGTGTGGAGACAGTATATGATGTGCTGTTTCATATGTGAACTAAATGTTCCAGCAAAGAGGTAAAAATATTGTTTATGGTCATTACTCAAATGAAGAAATCAGATAAAACCCCTTATTTTTGTAACTGAAAAGTATGGATGGCAGTCTGAACCACTCATGAAGGAGGGAAAGCAAGGCAAAGGAATATTTCAATAGCAAATGGTGGTAAAATCATATAATTTTATCTGTAGTTCTACCTTTCAAAGGTTATGTAGATCAAAATATAATCAAGTTGCTAAGTGCACAGTTCAAAACAAGAGGAGGCTTTGCTGGTTCCCTTTCTCACTCCTTATTTTCTTCCCAATTATGTTTTATTATGTTGCTCACATCCAAGATGTGAACAACATTCACTGGAGTACTCATTGAAAAACAGTGCTCATAAAAAAAAATTATAAATTACATTCATTATTATACAACCCTTATTGTTGCAAATTGTTTAGATATGTCAGTTTTTCCCACAGAATTGAATGTGGTACATAACCTGAGAGGTTTTTGAAACTACTGCCATAGAATGTTCTGATAAAGCATTCATGGTGACATGGTAGAGTTCCGTAGTTCTCTACTTGCATTTAGTAAATATATATACACAAACATAGCCCTAGCCCGTAGCAGGGCTCAGCTAGACATCACCATTGCTACAATTTGGGAATTTCCATCCTCAATATCCAAATAACACACATCTTGTTCCTCATACACTAAATACTTTTGAGTGGAAAGGTAGAAAACTTGGGGTTTAAAAAACTCTTTTTCTTCATTGTCCAAAAGTGTGGTGGGGTGATGACAACTTCCCAGTAATGACAGTGAGAAGCTTCTCTCTCTTCTGACACTGGAGATTCTGGAGTGGGAAGATTTGAGCAGCTGGGCCTTTAAAACACCAGATAAGCACAACAAAAGAATGCTGCTTCCCTAGAATTCCTTCTCAAAACTGAGGGGAGCAGCACAGTGCTCATGGTGCTCACTCGAGAGAGCTCTGTTCTTTTGGTTTCTATCCACAAGGGCCCTTCAGTGGCTCTTAGGTTCCCAGTTCTTATGGAATACAATCAAACACTTGCAAATCTATTCTGAACAAGTGATACTCTTTACAACCAAATACACAATCTGTTAGTACTTATGGCATGCTACCAACTTGCATGTCAAGACTGCTTTTTAAAACAGAATGTAAAATATATTTATTACAAATAAACAGACTGTCCCAAGTACAGCTCCAGGCAGCAGCTGGAGAAGGAGAATACTGCACACCTGGAGTGAAAAAATCCTCTCAAATCAGTAACCCCACAAGAGCAAGAGACTCTGTCTTAATTAAGAAGTAATTTCTCTTCAAGCCCTGTGGTGAAAAGTTCCCCTGGACTTGTTTCCTCCCCTCTCCAGTTTTCCTGTGGGAGTGCTGCTGGCCCTGTCATTGCCATGTCAGGAACCTGAAAGGAACGCTGTTTCAAGCTTGTTTGTTTGTTCTTTTGATGTCAGCCTTGTGGCTCTTTAAAGTTGGAGTCTCCTTCTGGAAGGCTGGGGAGCAATGCTGGATCAAGAAGAACAGGAAAGTAAAGAGGTGCAGCAAACCCAGCACCCCTGGGAATTGGTAAGGGAGTGAAATGGATTGTGAGGACATGCCACGGGACTGAGGGCATTTGGGACAGGAGTAAAAACTCTGAATAGGGATGCAAAAATCCAGATAGTTCTGGACTTTATTTCCTATAAAGGAAGGAATCCTAGAGTTAAGAATCACCTCCAGCTGTGGCACGCTCCATTTGCCTGCCCCAGTGGCCAAGATATTACATAGTTTTGTATATATGTAAATTAAAAGAAAATACAGGTGGTAAACTTTCCTGGTTTTTAAATACACAAAACATATTTGGTAAATCCAAACACCATTTCCTTCTCTGCTTAGTCACTAGTTATGAAATCTGTTAAATGACAAATGAGGTGATCATTCCTGCTCAGCTGCCATTAGAGGCTGTATTTTAATTAGTTGGGACATTCATGTCAAAACAACTAATGCACAGGCCCTCAGAAATTCATTGTTGAAGTTCCCTCATTGTCAAACAAAACTCATGGGTTTGTTCCCTCACGTGGTGTACAGAAACCAGTGAATAAACCAGAGCTGAGTGCCCTTCCCACTGCCCGGTGCTCCCACGGCTACAGAACACCAAACAAGAAGGCATGGCCCAATCTGCCCATCTCAGCAGAAAATCCAGAAAAAAAAAAAGCCATCTGTTGGAGATCCAGTGGGTTCTTTACTCCTCAAATGGGCAGCCACACCTGCCTGGAAGACCAAAACCTTCCTAAGTGTTTGGAATAAGTTCTTGGGAGGGATTTGTAGGAGGCAGCCTAGTAAGAGGGGAAGGCTGAGGCATCTCACTGCCTCTGAATGGAGTTTGGTGAGGCAAGATGCCAAATCCAGAAATTAAACCTGTCATTTTCCCATCGTAACTAAGGAAACCATAGTGACTCTGCTTAGAGGAGTAAGAAATTCTACTTCCATTTTATTATCAAAGATGTGACTGAAAATTTCTTCCCAAGTGAGGTGCTGTTCCTGTATTATTAACAACCAACCCCTCAAAAATCCAGCAGGCATAGGCTGCAGAAGCTGAAGGATCCTGCAGACATGATTAGTGAAGGAGAGGGGCTAAATCCCCATGACATTTGCTTCTTCTGGCCACAGATGGTTTTGGTTGCTTTTTATTCCAAGTCTATTCGTTACGATCAAGCATGGGGTTTAAACACAGCTTTCCTGTTCCAAGTCTCCATTTTCCGTGGAGAAGCTTCTCCTCAGGACCCTATCCAGGAAGGCATATGTAACAAATAAAGTGGGATTTGCTAAACCAGCCTGCACACTGAAGGGGCTGCAAGAGTTCATAAGGAGACATACAAAGGAAAATGGAATAGTTTGGAATTTTGATGTATTTTCCCTTAGCTGAAGTGATTGTCTCATCTGCTTCATTTTTGTTCCAGACAATTTTATAAAAACCTTATCCTTCCAAGGTTTTGAACTTACAGTATATGGATCACAAAGTGTTTACAAGTTTTTCTGTTCACTTAGAGTAGATGCTGAGAACACAAGTCCATCCACCCTAGCCTGGCTCCTGGGCTGGGAAAGCCACTCAGCGAGCAGCCTCACAGCAATCTCACACTAATCCCATCACTGAGTGAGGCACCACTCATCCCTGGATCCTGTCAGCCTCCTGCTCCTCTCCAGCTCATCTGCACTCACCCAAAGTATGCCTGGACAGAAGGAGGACATCACCTCCTCAGCAGCACCAGCACATCCTCATGGTGGAGCAACCAGCAAAAATCTTTCCAATTAATTATTACCATGACTTATTTTTGTGCTAAAGCCTGGACACAAGGTCTTTCAGTATCCTTCAGGAGTGCAGATGTAGTTAACTGGTGTATGACTAATTTTCTTACACTCACTGTCTTGCTTCTTCACCTGTTAACGTGGGTAACAATCTGCTTTTTTAGCACAGTACCTGCCTTGGGTTCACTCTTGTCTCTCTATATGAACAAAAGAAAAACAGCAGTGACCTTGATTATGTAGTCATGATCTACTCAGAACTGATAAACTCTATCAAATCACTACTAATTCCATGTTTTCTTCAAAGGATTTTAAATGCAGTGTGTTGCAGTGTGTGGAATACCAGTGTTTATTTGGCTGTTATAGGAAAGCATAAAACTTTTTCAAAAACTGTCATATTTAGTGCATTAAAACTGCTCTCTGCAGATCAAAAGAGAAGATTTTATTGCTTTTTTGATGATGTTTAGCAGAAATCTATATTATCCTGGTTACCTATGCAGTTCAACTTTACCAGGCTGGTTTCAACCACAGTCAGTTGCACTGATGTTTGTAAGTGAAATGCAACTATTGTTTTTCCTTCCTTTTCTATTTCATAATAAAGTTAGCATTTCCGTAGACACTGGAATCCTCATTTTCCTGACATGAGAGAAAATAACATTCTTCTGTTATCCCAACTTTGAAACATGGTAATTAAAAGTCTTATCCTAGTCACAGAAAAAATCCAGTTTGGAAGGGACTTCTGGAGCCCATCTGCTCCAAACATCTGCTGGAAGCAGGACCCTTGAGTTAGGCTGCCCAGGGCTCTGTCAAGCCAAACCTTGAATATTTCCAGTGAGGGAAATTTTACCACTTCCCTGGCAACCTAGTGCAATGTTTAATTGTTCTCACAGTGATTTTCTTCCACTTAAACCGGACAGAATTTCTCCTTGGGGCAAGTTGTTTGTTTTAGCCTTAATGTGTTTTCCCTTGATGTGTTCAGATGCACAAATTAGCTCTTGCCTGTCTAAATAACCAACAGAAGCAGCAGCAGTGGCCTGGCTTCATTTCTGGTGGCACACTGGATGTTTAGCAGTTGAACTACCTTAAGGCTGGCTTTTGCCACATCTTGCAGTAACCACTGGATAGAACTGGGGGGTCTTACAGTACTCTGACAAGGACCAGAGAGCCCAGGAACACAGAAGTGGGCAGGAGGCTGAAATTGGGGGTGTTAGTGTTCTCTAATAGCCACTCAGCCCATTTTAAAATGAAGTTTTTGGAGCATTTTCTCTGTATAGAATCATTGAGCTGTAAGGATCCCTGCTGTGGACTGAAAACAGTATGCAAACCAAACTTTGGAGTCTTGCCAACAATTACCTTTTACTTGGCATGCTGCCCAGAATTAAAATCTTGCAAAATTTTAGTCTCCATTTCTCTGGTATTATTTCTGTAGCTATTTAAACAACCAACCAACCAACCAACCAACCAACCAACCAACCAAACAAACAAACAAACAAACAAACAAATAAATAAAAATTTAAAAAAAAAAAAAAAGAGAGAGAGAAGATAGAAATGTTTAGATTATGGACTAAGCATACATAATGGTCTGGCTATGGTTCCCTTCTCTTTCCCCAAATACCTAAAGAGTAACAGGAGGAAATACTAAAAAGAACCAGCAATTCAAACAAAAGCTTTGAGGTCAAACTTTCCCTTGCTTCTCCTTCCTTCTCTTTATTGCTGGTCTCCACTTGGCTGTTAGCTCCCAGCTGAAGGCACTGACTGTATTGTTAGTCCATGGACAAGAACACCACAACAAAGGTCGGGGGAGCTTAGTGGTAACTTGAGCCTTTCCAGAGTTTTGCCTTGTGCAAAGCGAAAATCCTCTGAAAAGAAGGGAAAATAAACCAAAGTTCATGTGGAATCATAGAATCATGGGATGGTTTGGGCAGGGAGGGACTTTAAAGCCCATCCAGCTCTACCCCATGCAGGAACACTTTCCACTATCCCAGGTTGCTCCAAGCCCTGTCCAGCTTTGCTTTGGACACTTCCAGGGATGCAGAGAATTTCTGCCCAATATCCCATCTAACCCTGCCCACTGGCAGTGGGAAGCCATTCCCTGTGTCCTGACCCTCCACCCCTTGTCCCAAGTCCCTCTCCAGCTCTCCAGGAACCCCTTTAGGCACTGGAAGGTGCCGGGACACTCTAAGATGTCCCCAGAGCCTTCTTTTGTTCAGGTGAACACCCCCAGCTCTCCCAGCCTGCTCCAGAGCAGAGAAGCTCCAGCCCTGGGAGCATTTCCGTGGCCTCCTCAGGCTCCAAGAGGCCCACATCTTCCCTGTGCTCTGGTCTCAGAGCTGCGTGCAGTACTCCAAGTGGAGCCTGTGAAGCACCAGCCCCAAATGCGGTCATGACGGATGACAACTCTCACTAGAATGAGCTACCCAAACCACAGCTATGTCTGTATTAGATGTGTCTGCAAAGGAGAGTCCTTGGCAGGGCTGTAACTGCAGCTCTGGGTGAGGCAGCAGTGCAGAAAAGGCACCAAGAGGGGTTATGAACCTTCCCACTAGTGGTGCACAGGGCTCTGCTTGCCAGTAAGCTCTCACAGCTATTCAACGGGATTGGAGTTTGAATCTTCAATTTGAAAAGAGCCCAGTGGCAGCTTGGCCTTAAGTGAGCACCTGCATCAGCAGGTGAAAGGGAAGGTTCTTAGGAAGAAAACTCTGCTTGAGAACAGGATGGGTAGGAGCAGCTGCCACTCAGTGCAGCTCCCCTAAATGCTGGATTTTCTATGGAAAAAGACTCAGTAGACCCTGACGGTGGTCCAGTGTCTGGGCTTCTGAATGTTTCTGCTGTCTGCAAAAGCCTTGCATGGCTACAGCTCTGGAAACAAAGCTCCCAAAAATGCCTAGTTTTTTTTATGGTAGTCAAAGCTTTGGTATCTATTGACAGGTTCACCCCACTGCCCCTTACCTTATCACTAGAGATGCCTGGAACTCCTTTCAAACAGTACTAAATTGCTTCTGAGGTTTGAAGTAGGCTTGTTTTAACTTGTTTTTTCAAGGTAGTGCTTTCTATTGCTGCTAAATTATCCCCATAAAAAAAACCCTGAGTTTTTTGTGGCTCCTGGTAAAACTAAGATATTTAGACTGAATTTAAGAAAAAGTTTTTTTACAGTGGGGGTGGTGAGGCCCTGACACAGGTTCCCCAGAGAAGCTGTGGCTGCCCCACCTTTGGAAGGGTCCATGGCCAGCTTGGACAGGGCTTGGAGCAGCCTGGGATAGTGGAAGGTGTCCCTGCCCATGGCAGGGGATGAGACTGGGTTAGCTTTAAGGACTCTTCCACCCCAAACTAGTCTGGGATTCTCTGACCAGAGCTATCTTGCCAGTTTAGCCAGTTCAGAGGTGTGTGAGAACAGAGAAGGCAATGCAGAACACCTGAAGTGGGTGCTCAGAGCAGACAGTGTGGGGAAAAAAATCTCAGCTTAATGTCATGAGAATAAAAAAAGGCTTCTTTGAGCAGTAGTCACCCTTGAGCATCCTCCTGTTGTGCATTCATTGCAATGTCTGTAATTCCCAGTCACACCACCCACATAATAGACTGCTTCAGTGCTTCTAATTTTTATTGTCATTGTGCTCCCACTGTTATGTTAATTAGATTAAACCAGACTCCCACTGAGGCTGTAACAATGATAAACATTGTAGTAATCTGTCAGCTCTTTCTGAAACCCTTTCCACAGCTTTGGAAATGTGCTGCTCTGACAGAAATGTGCTGCTGTGTATTGTAAATAATCTGCTTTGATCACACTTGCTCACATACATTGTAATAATCAACACTGAAAAATAAACTTGTAATGATTCACAACCTGAGGGACATTATTGATCTTTCCAATCAACTACCATGAAGGGGGTCATGGAAGCAGAATGTAGTAATGTTGCCATTTTTTAACTATACAAGACAAATATTGTGAGGAGAGAGGTCCTGCCAGAAATCTAAAATGACCACACATTAATACACATAAATTTTCTTTGTCTGGAAAGATTGGCGTATTCCATCTTTCCCTCTTTGCCTGAAATAGTCTCTAGCCTTTCCACTGATTCTTTTAAAGATAGCAATAAATTCTGACAACTTTTAACACAGTTCTCTGGGATTTTGCTTTAACTCCTAAATCCATATTCTGACAGATTTCTTCTGAGGAACAAAGAACAGTGTAGGATAAGGCCTGAACAGTTTTTCTTGTCTTACTGTACAGAGACACTCAGCAACAAAGCTCTCGTCATTACAGACCCTGTGGAGAATTAGTACTTCATAAATCCAGGTTCTTTATTCTTTACAAGTGCTGTGGAAACCATTATTACAGATGGTTCTCTATTTCCCACTAGCCCTGTGCCTCATTTTGGGAATCCCAAAGGTTAAGTCTTCTGCATTCAGTGTGTGTGTGTGTATGTGTGTGTGTGTGGACATCTGCTGTGTCCAAAAACTGGAATAACACATCCCATTCCTCCTCCTGCTGCAAATCTGAAGCAGATGTGTGAGGCTGCAGAGAATAGGTGTGGGCTGTATTTCTCCAAACTGTGTTCTTGCTGCTGCTTGGAAGGCAGCAATTTGCCAAATAGCAGAACCACAGACTTTAGAAGTAACAACATACAGCCACAATCTCGCTTTTCCATCCCTTGGCCTGAAAATAATCAAAGAAGAGTGGAAATAGAACCCAAAAAGAGAAATTATTTCTTTTTTTAGACCTTTACCCTAATATAATGCCTGCCCTCAGCACCTACCAAAGTCCACCACAGATCCCTAATTCATAAAGCTGGCAACGGTGATCTTGGAAAGAAACTCCATCTGCAAAGTCCTGCTTAATATGCTGGGCTGAAATGTGTATTCAGTATACTCCCAGCACCCCCAAATAAATCAGAGCTCAGATCTATAGAAACCAAGCCCAAAGGCTGTCTAGTCTGGAGCAGCAAAGTCAGGGAACTCCCACCATTTAGAGAGCAGAGCTGTGTTAAGAAGAAATGGGCACAGTTGCTTTGGTAGTCACACATGGGTTTGGAGCCAAGGCAAACACCTATTTTCCATCATTTCTTGAGGTCACTGCTGAAGTTCAAGTAATGGAAAAAAACAGATGAGTTAAAAGCAAACCTCCCTAAATTATGTTTGAAACACATAGCTCAGGGATAGTCTTGCACAATTTAAGCAGCCTCTGGAAAGTGTGTGTCCTTGGGTGACTTTATGATGCTTGTATCCCCAGTTGTCTGTTCTGTTTATGCTGGATATTAAGTTCTGCACCTTTAAGTCTGGTTCTGAGAGCGAAGGGGGGAGAAGAAGCACAGTTTGTTTGCAGAAACTGCTCTTGCTCTCCCCATTCCTTCTCCTGGACTGTGCTATCTGCAGCACAGACAGCAGGAGAGCTCTCCTGTGCTTTTAAGTAGTTTGTAGCTGGCTGAGGCAGAGACGTTCCCCGAACTGTGGCTTTTCTTTTCCTTGGAGCTGCTCAGCCCTGCTCTGGAGTGAAAACCCAGAAAACACCGGGAGCTCACACCTGTGGCTGTGCAGGACGTGTCCAGTGCAGGAGGGACTGATGAGGGGCTGAGCCAGCTCAGCTGCACCCCACGGCAAGGACTGTCTGAATTTGCCATCTCTGCAGAACTGTGAGAGGTTCCATTGTTTAATATTATTCGGTTTTTATGCTTGTGAATACTTTGCTTGTTAAATAAACAGGTTTTTCACACTTCTCTCCAAGGAACTCCTTTCCCGAACCAGTGCGGGGAGAGGGCAACTTGAATCTGCATTCTAGAGGGACCCCTTTGGAAGTTTCTTCCCAAATTTGCCCTAAACTAGGACAGTGTGGCACAATCATCCACTGAGCTGCTCCACTCAGGGAAACAGTCGGGTTGAGGATCACAATCTTTGACCACCTACAAAACAAGGTGTGTTCTACAGGACATCTTCTAAAATAAGATATCAAACAGGGAAGGAATAATCATTCATTACCTGTAACTGATGCTTAAGCCAAGAATCATTAAAACGTATCCTAATTTTGTTTTCAGGATTTTTCCCCTTGCTTTTTCTCCTTCTATGCTCTTCTTTTTTTGCCTTCTCCTTATCTCTTTCAAAATGTGCTTTTGGTCACTGCTTTATAATTTTTGTTCACTACTTTTAAAGATCAACACAACAGACCAAGTCATCCTCATAATTATTTACCTTTGGCATGATTTTCAGTGCACGCATAAGCCTTCAATGATTTCAGCAAAGGTTCCTGATTGGGCCATTCACTGGAAGAAAAATAAATCTGTTTTTGAAGGAAAAAAAAGGAAAAAAAAAAAAAAAGAAAAAAAAAAAGTCTGATTGTATCTGTCTCACGGTCCACTAGAGGGCACCAGATAACAAGTTTAAATATGACCCAGGCAGCTGTGATGTACAGGCTGTTAATTGCACCTAATTAGAGATCAGTAGATGTATTAATCAGCTACAAGTCAGGCCTCAATACAGAAACACTCAGTGGCACTGTTTCCATCTACAGCCAGCCTCCAGCTCCTATTTGCACCCCAAAAAGTTGTGCGCAGGTATTTCTTCTCCCTCCCAATATTCTCCTATTTCTAGCTTTGCTGCTGTGCTGTCTTGTGTCTTACACCGAAAATATTGCACATCTTTAAAATATTGCCCGCAGCCCTAGGATGAGAACAGCCAGTGTTAAATTTGTTTTCCAGGGCACAGCGCATTTTTTTCACCACAAATGAAAAGTTCATCAGAGAACTGCAAGAGACAGCTTTACTGTGGTAGTCTCAGCCTGTAGTTTACCCGATTAACACCTAATATGCCTTTATCTTTGACTTCATTTTTGCAACAGTTTCTATGTATTTATTTCTTTAAAAACTGTTTCCAAACATTGTATACAGAACTTCCCTTCATTTGGCAGTCTTTAATCACCCTTGTTTATTAACTGCGGAGAGCAGGACATTGTTTGCTGAATGACAAAAAGTTGTAAAAAGAGTTTAATCATGTTCCTATTTCAGTTCAAACTACCTCTGCTAGGCACCAGAGCTGGAGCATCCTGCTTTCTTTGCCCTGACACTACTTAGACCCTTCTGAAAGCATGTGCAAAAATCTTCTGAGGAAGCAAGGTAAAAAAACCAAGATTTCTTTCCCCTCAGTCCACTTCCTATAATAAAAGTAGCAAATAAGGAGTTACAAGGAAAAGCAGCTGCAGTTTGGTAGCAAAGCTGGGTTCCGTCTTACTCACTGCCCCCTTGGCAGAGCACAGAAGCAACATTTTCTTGTTTTCCCCTAGTTATAGTAAGATTCCAGCCCTGGATTTCAGGGAATGGAAGAAATTAACTTGTCTTTTGTAGCCTGAATCTGGAATATCCTTTGGCTACAGGGGACAGACCATACACACAGCACCCCACAAGGAGAAGACAGGCACGTGTTCAGTGTATTACTCCCATCCTATGGAACAAGCTGACTATATCTCATGTCTGTGAAGTCCCACCAGTGTCAGGGTATGTGGGTGGCTCTGAACACTGGCACAAAAGTGTCACTTTGGACTGACAAACAGCTGCTCTCTTCTCAGCTCTGGTTTTCCCTGGCAGCACATGTAAGCAGAAACAATTATTACCTTGGATTTTGCAGTGGCTGAACAACATGTTTTAGAGTAGTGGAATTAATTCTCTTACTACATTAAAGGGATAAAAGTAAAGCCTAAAATAAAAATCTCAACAAATGAAAATATTTGTAATAAGCTAATTATCTGATTAAATGATTACATGCTCTGTCGTCCTACACCTCTTAATACACTGTCTTAAATATCAAATGCTGAATTAATTCCAGCCATTAAGTGCATGCTACCCCTCTCCAAAAATCTAATTAAGCATATGTTTACACACGATGCCCCTAATTATCCACCTCTTCTATCTCAGTCAAATGTCTTAATGTGCCTTGGAGACATTTCCAAAGCTAAGGAGACCATAAAATGTCTTCTCAAAGAACCAACACTCTGAAAACGTTGTGAATTTCTGAGCGTAAGCCTAAGGCTAGAGATTTTGTAAATACATTTTTTTTCAGTCTAAGTGAGTTTGGGGTTTTGCCTCATGAAATGTTGAAGAATATGAATTTCAGATACTTTTTCAGTTGCATGGCCATTTCTGTGGTTTGAAGATGTGCTACTTGGAACTATCCTTCATTTATCAAACTGGCAAAACCCTTTGACCATTGCCTGAAACTTTATGAAGCTGATAGTATTATCTTGCAGCTACTCATCAAATTCTTGGCCAGTTCTGATCTCTGTTTTTACTTTGCTGATACAACCACTTTCTGAACCATGCAGCTGAATTTTGCTATGAAAACACCTCTGAATTACAACCAATCAATGATAGCACTGTCCTGCTGTTGTTCCCCAGCTGTGGCTGTGGGATTGTTTGACTTGTGCCTACACTGGAACGCTTCCTGCCCTTGAAGCTGCCAAAGCTTTTGGGCTATATTGCAACTTCAGAGTTGAGATATTTGAGGGGTTTTTTTCTCTGCCTTCTTGTAAGCAATTTGCATCAAAAAACTTTGTCTGTCACTGTTCCCATCAAAGTGGAAGACTTGCTGCCCCTGTTTGCTCACCTCCTGAGCATTTCTCCATTAAAGCTCTATTAAAGCTCTATTGGGGTCAAGTACATGGAAATTTTGGGATACACTGGAGCGGTAAAAATAAGTCTTTGACTCTTTCTAAATGAGATCCACTCTTTTACTACCTCTTCCTATCTCTGCCAGCTCATTCTGGATTTAGCAAGTGCTGGTTTTAGCAGTGTCTTTCCCTCTAAGGTCACCACTGATTGTCCAAATGCTGGCTGCATACTGGTTTTAAGTGACTTCTGTGAAAAAAAGTACTTAATAATGGCAAGGCCTGAATACTGAAGAACCTGTAATGTCTCATGCCAAACTTCTTTTCCAGAGAGAATACAGTCAATAGAAACCCTAATTTGTACATTTTGACCCCTGAGCAACATGGATTCTATTACAACTTGCATTTATTCATGTTACCTCTATGAGTAGTTAATCTGCCCCAACTCTCTCTCTCTCATTTATTTTGTCTACAAGCCTCAAAATAAAGCCACAGTCTGCATAGTTCTGCAGAACTATCACTTGGGTATTAGCTTGCAGATCTCTTATGAGCCAGAAAAGGGCTTTTCCCCTTGATTGCCACTGGACATTCTTACCAGACTGCTACAGCTCTGGCAGGAGGAAGAAGCACATCACAGTTACAACCACAATACCAGTCTGTGCTGAGCAATCTTCTTTAATTTCCCTTCTTTCCCATTCACAAATATCTTTCATTAAAGATCACCCAGCTTGCTTGCTCTGCTTTCTTTTTAAAGAATCTAAATCACAAACTGTAGCAAAGCCATTGGTCCTGAGCCAGTGTGGGTTCATAGGAACAACCTCAGTGCCTTTTCCTCCTGCCTCATTGTACCTGAGTTGATCCTCAGCAGAGCTGCTCTGCACAGTTACCCTGCACAATGGGTAAATGCCTCAGAAATCCCTCCCACTCTGTCTGACAGGGACACTTGGCAAGGGAAAAGGATTATTTTACTAGTTCCAGGGCAGACCTTACCTCATCCTACCAATGCCCATTTAGTTTTCCTTTGCTATCATTTATTTATGCCCTTATCTTGCTTTACTGTAATGTACCACAGCGGAGTAATGCACCAACATTGACATTTTCTCCTGATTTTTTTAATCATCTTTTGCCTCCTATTTACAGTTCTCTGCCTCCAGATTTTTTAAAATGTATTTTCTCTTCCTTCCCTCTATATGCTGGTTTCTGAAAGGAAGTGAATGGGTGACCTTCAATCACTTTAACAGGTAATAAATATTTCACCTGGAAGGATGACATGGAAACAACATCTCAGATGACTGGAGTAATTATCTTTACTATTATTTTGCTGCTGCAAGCAGCAGAAGAAATGTTTCCATTACAGCAGGAACAGTGGAAAGCAGGAGCTGATGAAAGCTTTCATGCTGCATGGTTTTGCTACCTGCTGCAGAGAACAAAAATGCTCCCAACACGGAGCATTGTTTTGTATTGAAATACAATATTATCCATCTCCCGGGCTTTCTTTGTGCACCAAAGTGCAGAATCACAAAATGATGGTATAACTTGGGCTGGAGGGGCCCTCAGAAGGTCCCTGTCCAAGCTCCAGCTCAAAGCAGGTCAGCTCTGGGTCAGACCAGGCCACTCAGGGCTTGAACTGCCTGCATTTGGAAAAGCTCTGAGGATGGAGATGGCACAACTTTGCTGGGCAACTGTGCTGCTGTTGAGTGTCCTCTGTATTCATCTAGAACTTTGTTTTGGCTTCTTGTCACCTCTCACCTTGGCTGAGAGGAGCTTGGCTCAATAACCTCACAGGAAGGGGCTGGATGTGTAGGCTCTCCAAAGCCTTGCCTGCCCCAGGCTGACGGAGCCCTGCTCCCATGGTCTTTCCTCTCAGGGCAAGTTCTCCAGCCCCAGGCATCTTGAGGGCCTCCCTTGCCTTCCCTTCCTCTGGTTTGTCAACAGCTTTCCTGCAGGGAGAGCTCCAAACTGGACGCTGGATATGATCTAGGGAGTGCTGAGCATGAGGGACATGGCCCCAGTCCCCTGGCCATGACAGCAGTGTCCCTGTGCTGAGCAGGGCTCCTGCTGGGAGCACAGCTCTGCATCTGCACCACAGCTGCCCCCTGAAGACAAAACCCTCATGTTGATGCCTTGGCAGGAAGACAGCCTGCACTTGTAAACTACTTGGTGGCCTTTTCTCACATCTCACAAAGCAGCAAGAACACCACATTGTAGAGGAGATCCATGGTGCCACCACTACACCCTACAGGAAATATAAACCAGAATCGAGTAAATATTCTTAGAAATACAGTGAGCTGGACATCATTAGTGCAGCTTAAATGTGTTGAATTTCTTTTTGCATCTCTTTCAGCAAAAGGTTCCTAGAAATGTTTGCAGTTTATTAATTTACATGCCAGTGTATAGCTTTGCATTTTACCAGATTTCTTCCTGTGAGGGTGGGGAGGCCCTGGCACAGGGTGCCAGAGAAGCTGTGGCTGCCCCTGGATCCCTGGAAGTGTCCAAGACCAGGCTGGACAGGGCTTGGAGCAAGCTGGGAGAGTGGAAGGTGTCCCTGTCCATGGCAGGGGATTGGAAAGAGATGAATTTAAGGTCCATTTCAACCATTCTGGGATTCTGTGATTCCAACTCACCTTGCACTCCATCTGCCTTCCTGACAACTGCATGCTCTCATTTTGCGAATCTTATTTTGCAGCATTAAGGTTTTCTCACATAGAACAAATTTTACTAACAGTGGTACATCAGTATCAGAACTTCTTCACTCACATAAGTGCTGCAGGCAATTAACAAGTGAAGCAATTGTTACCAAAGGGCACTTCTGATACTACAATAACTTGACAATATTTTCTTTTCCTTGGCACTGATGAATAGCTGAAACTTCAGGAAATTTTCAGTTATTAGTTCTAGCTAGTGTCATTCTAAAGAGAGGAATGCATCAGAATCTCTTATTTCATTCTGTACCAGCTTTGAATTTTAACATTGAAAGAGCTCAACACAACCCATTTCAGAAAAAATAATTCTTTAAGAAACCCAATCAAGAACAAGGACTGTTAAATCCTGTCCACAGCTGACTCCCTCTGAGATTTATCTGAGACATTTGATCACACTTAGAAAACAGAGATGTTATCCCTGACTAACTTATCAACATCTTGTAAGGATCAATTATATAAGCTGCAGTATAGATCATAAGGGGTGTGAGAGAATGAAAGCTACTCCATAAAAATAGTTACTTGGGAATGACCTGACTTAGGCTAGAATTTCTCAAAAATATAATTTGTGAAGTTTTGCAAAGAGAGGTGAAAATCCAAACTGGGTCTTTAAAATATTCTCAGAACACTAACTATAACACTCTAAGAAAACTTGCTTCATACAGAATTGCCTTAAATACTCTGTATTGAATTGCCTTAAATACTCCATATCGAATAATCTTAATTATGTTGCTGCATGGTTGGCGACTGAAGTATTAATTCAAGCTCATGTCTGATCTCTGTTCACTTTTTACTCACACCAGATTTAATTACAGTAAGTGCACTGCCCTGCTATCTCTATAAAACAGTTAATACCAAGACCAGGAAAGGCACCTCTGAAGACCCAAAGCTCATAAAAACCATGCTAATTTACCAAACGTTAAAACGCAGACACGGCAAGACAAACGTTTATTTCACGTTAGGAGCGCAGAGCGGGCCGGAGATGCCCGAGAACACCTAAATTTGTATCGTAAACAGAAACGCCACAAGTCATGCTTCAGCTTCTGTCCTTGTCTGAGGGGTGCGGGGATGGCCCTGGGTTCGGTGCCTCGCTGCCTGCCCGGGTTCAGCTGCTTCCCACAGCCTCCGGAGGGACTCCTGGCACGTCCCTCTCTGGAGCGGTGTCCAAGAGCCCCAGAGTTCACGGAGCACAGCCCAGCAGAGGCAGGCCGAGGCCATGCATTCATCCTACGGGGCAGTGCGGTGGCGGATCGGCTGCTGCCCGCAGAGCAGGGAATGAGGCAGGAATAACCCAATTCCTGCAGCCCGCAGGCTCACCTGGCCGGGGACAGCGGGGCACCGCCACCGGCCCGCCCTCCGGTCCCGAGCTCCGGGGTGGCTGCGGGAACTACACCGTCACCGGGGCTGGAAAACACCTCTGGATCATCGAGGGCCACCTATGCCCAACGCCACCCTGTCAACCAGGCCCTGGCACGAGTGCCACCGCCAGCCTTTCCTTAAACACCTCCAGGGACGGTGACTCCACCGCCGCCCTGGGCTGCCCTTTCCAATGTCTAATCACAATTTCCGAGAAGGAATTCCTCCCGATGTGCGACCCGAACCTCGCCTGGCGCAGTTCAGCACCCCCGGCCGGGAGGGCGGTCAGTGGAGAGGGGCCGTGCTGCGGAGGGAGCCCCGCAGAACGTGGTACCGCACCCCGGGGACGGGAAAGGGAAAAGGATATGGAGCGCAGGCGGCGGCGGGGCCGGAGGTGTGGGCAGGGCGGGGAAAGCAGCGAGCAGCCCCGGCGGCCGCCGCGCCCTGGCCGTAAAGGAGGCGGAGGAGGTCGCGGGGCGGCTCAGGCGCGGCGCCCCCGTCCGCGCTCCCCCTACCCAGCCCCGGCCATGAATATGTAACTCCCCTCTATTTCCCGAGCTCCATTGCGGAGCCGCCGCTCGCCATATTGTGCTGCGGGGGCTGCGGCGACACCGCCGGCCACGGAGCGAGGCGGCACCGGCGGGCGGTGAGCGCGGGGCCGCGGCGGGCGGCGCCTCCGGGGCGCTCTGTCCCTGCGGGGCGGGTGCGGGTGCGGGGCCGCGGGTGCCGGTGCGCGGTGTCCGAGCGGGGCTGACCCCGGGCGGGAAGGCGGCGGGGCGGCTGCCGGGCTATTCCGGCGGGGCGGGGGTCGGGAGTGTCCGGGAGGAACCGTGGCCAGCGGCCCCATGGTGGCCTGGAGCCCCCGTTGCTCCTAGCCCGGCCGTGCTGCAGGGCCGCGGGGCACCGAGCCGCCCTCAGGGCCGGCGTGAAGCTGCCGAGCCCGGAGCAGCCGGGGTGTACATCTATACACGCATACCTGTACCTGTGTCTGCGCAGCTGTCTCCCTATTTATGCATGTACGGGTGTACATGTGGGTGCATGTGTGCGCTCCTGGGGCCGCAGGCAGAGGTAGCACACACGGCTCCACCGCAGCCGCAGTACCGCGGCACCCGCCCGGCGAGCGCGGCACCGCTGCTGCCATCCCCGGACAGGGACAGCTCACGGACACGGCCCCGAGCTGCTCTCGCTGGCTCTGCGGATCGTCCCTCTGCGCAGTACCATCCTGGGTGTGATTTATAGCTCGGCCTTCCCGGTCTTTTGTGTGCCCCGGAGCCCGTGCCGAGCGGTGCTGGCGGGGCGTGATGCTCGGGAACCGGGGCTGGGAACCACCCGGCTGCTCCCGGGGAAATGTCGCTTCCCACGGGGCAGCAGGTGCTGAAGGACGTTGTGCCAGGAGCTGAGGATGTGCCTCCTCCTTCCACATCGCTCCCGCTGCTTCCCGTACGAGTTCAGCACTTGTTTCTTGCCAAGTTTTTTTCTGCAGGAGCTCTTCTGGATCACTTGCCTTCCTTGCACCAGCCCTATGGCACCGTGTGTGTATATGAAACAAGCACTGAGCAGTATTTTTCTCGGGATTTTTGTGAGGTGTTTGTATTTCAGACCCTCTTCTATGGAAAATAATTGGATCAAGTGCCTAATTCTGCAGAAATCCAGAGGACAGCTAGTGGAGAAAGATGATTTCCAGTATGATAATTCATAATCCAGCGCTGTTTCGAAACGGTTGTAGCTCTGTGTGATAACTGTGCACTGCACATGGGCTTTAAAGGATTAAAGGGAATTGCTTGCATTTGAGAGAACTGGTGTGCAGGTGAAATTATTATTGCTTGGGGAGAATTCTTTAATCGAGTGTCATTCATTCAGTGACAAAGACTTGATTTGTCATAGGAGTTCCCTGCAGAGGTGCTCTGATTTGTATTCATCTGTGTTTCTATTAAAAACTTGTGTAATGAGATAATTTGACTTTCTTATACATCATGTCAAGCTCAGAGCTGACATTCAGCTGTCAGTGAAGACAGAGGCGCTGGCTGTGACAGCAGTGGATATGGATAAGCAGTATATTTTGCATTAAAAAGATATATTTGTTGGAAGGATTAACTTTATCAGTTGTCTGGATATGGGAGGAATTTTCACTGGACAGCACGAGCTGTGGTGTCAGGTACAGGTTTGTGACTGAGTGTTACTCTGTTTCAGTGCCTTTCAGCAATGACAGACAAATGGAGATAATCTCTAAACCTCACTG
This sequence comes from Cettia cetti, assembly GCA_013401135.1. Classification (NCBI taxonomy): domain Eukaryota; kingdom Metazoa; phylum Chordata; class Aves; order Passeriformes; family Sylviidae; genus Cettia; species Cettia cetti. The sequence continues at coordinate 36,767 of VZUI01064417.1, read as the reverse complement.
CCCCCGTGAATTGTCACTCACAGTGTTTAATAATATTGTTGTCTGCATTCAAGTTTGTGATAATAGAGGGACATAGACTTTGTATTGGAGGTATTTTTTCACTTCTTCAATGGCTAAAATTGTTGACCTTTGGCTTCAAAGCTTTGAAGCACCAGCCTTGCTGCAGATGCCAAGAAAAGCACTTTCTGTCTTGTCTTAGAGGCGAAATAGTATGCAGGTGCCAGCAAAATAAATTGCATGTGTTTCCCTTGATCAGTGATGCTTTGTGGTTTGGGAGTGATGGGTGGTAATGGGTTGAGTATAGAGACTTGGTTGGGTATCTTGGGTGACTGGAGCAGAATTCTGGCATTTTTAGTGCTCTGCTGTCATTGAATAGAAATACAGGCTACAGGAAAGCCATCAGTCTTATTTGTGAAATAGATGTTGGGCTAAGAGAACATCTTTCTTTCAGCTCTTTCCCTTGCTTACAAAAAGAATGTGATGGGGGGAGGAAAAGGAGCTTTAAAAATGATACTTCAGTCTGTGACTGCTCAATCGTATTTTTCTTAGGAGTGCTGGATCTCCTCTTACTGAAGCACCAACTCTAGGAACATGCATGAAAGCAGCATTGGAGTAAAGAAATTCCTTCCACTTTTTTCTCCTAAACACCTTTAACCTGTTTTTTTCTGAATAGGTCAGCAGTTTAATAATGATGCAAACAGAGAGTAAGGAGATTGGTGAAGAGATGCTATTGAGCCTCAGCTTGCTTCTGCTTGGTTTTCTGTTGATGCAAATAACCGGCTGTCAAAGCTGACCTTAAATTCTTAATTTTCGGAGGAATGAGCAGCATTTGATATTGTGAAGCTGTTTAGACTTGTTATGGTGGAGAAATATTTTAGGAATTACCCCTGCCTGCTTTCCCCCCACTTCTGGATCCTGGAGCGCTCTTGCAGGCAGTGGGGAGTTAGCAGTAGTGTTCTTCTAACTAATTAAAACATCATCATTCTTTACTCTTCACCTCTTGGGGATAACATTGAACTGTTTTGTGTAATTATTGGGTTAAACTGGTTTAAGTGTTGCTTCTGTGGTGCTGTTCACAAAAATGGACGGTCTTACCTGTGAGGGAGTCCTTGAAACAAAAAACAGTCTTTGCTGTTGCCCAGCTTTAGGTGAGAGCTACCTGCTTGCCAGTTTTGCTTTTATATATTTATTGCAGCTAGTAAGTCAATCAGACATAAAATGGCTTGAGTCTTTTTGTCTCTCAAGTGTTGTGGGGGAGTTTATTTTCTGTTTATTAATAACCAAGCTGTCTCTTTTTTCTCATCAAGAAAATTTTATCACTGTTAGTTGTTGCTTCACTGCCAAGTGTGAGAGACATCCTTGTGGCCCTCTAATATAGCTCTGGAAAAGCTGGACACCCAGGCATATTTGCTGGCCTGACATCCCAGAATTTCTCCTACAATATCAATGCAATAGAATCCTGCTGCTTATTGATATTTCTGTTACTAAATGGATGGACAGTGGGTATGCTGTGTGCTGAAGAGCAGGGCAAGTGGCTTGCTTGATGTCATCCTGGTAGCCTGGGGAGAGCAGTACACCTGAATTTCAGTGTATTTGGCTTCAACTTTTAAAATGTTTCTTAAAATGTGCTTAGAAGTGTCTTTTAGCACTGTACCAAAACAGCAGTCCAAGAAGGTGATGGGCAGGTTTTTGTGTTTTTTTTGCTGATAACGAACCCAGTGGAAGCAGGTACGTGCTGGGAGCTGACATTTAGGGTCTGGTGTGGTTATTTCAACATGCCTTTGGTTTTAGACTGTCTTGGAAGGAACCTGGAATCCTGCACATACCTCTGGCAGAACCAGTCACTGCATTTGTGAAGATGCAAAAGATTCTGAGTTGTACTGCATGGATGTTTATAGAACTTTTGTTAAATTGAATGGAAAATTTAAAGGCCACAGCAGAGGTACTGAAATGATTAAACTTCACCTTACTGATAGAAGTGCTCAGGTCTTGCTTTTGGCAGCTGTTGCTTCAAGGACACAGCAAGAGAATGATTAGCCTCAGAAAAATGTGCCAGCAGGGCAAGGAAAAATTAAAACCAAAATCTCATTAAAAATATCCTAAGGCAACACATATCATTAATTGTTTGTACAATTTAGTTGCTGTGGTGGATTCAGTTTTTCTGGAGTTTGAAACTTTACTTTTGTTTGCTCCCAAAAGTTTTCAGTCCTTTATCCCTCCTGTTCTGATCTGATACTGAAATGAATTTTAGAAAGGAACTTTGGCTTTTCTTTTTCCCAGCTGGTTATTAATTCTGAAGTCCAAGGTTAATTTCAGAGATTAAGAACTTCATTTTTGAAACTCACCTGGGTAGTCACACACATACTATGCAGTAGTATGCTTCATAATATGGGAAACTTGGCATAAAATTTAACAAGTGGCAGATAAAATCACAATTCTACTCACTCCCCCAAAGTTCTGCTTAATATTGTTGCTTCACAGAGCTAAATTATAGCTTGGTAATGGCTGTTTTCCTTTTTATATGAATTCTTGGCAAAGGTCTTTGACACATTTGAGGTCAAGTGTTTGCATGATCTATTGACCCATGTCAACAGTGAAAAGTTGCTGTTCCTGTAGCATTTTTGAGTTTTGTTTCTACTCCTGGAAGAAGGCAATAATGTTGGAATATATTTTAATACTACTTTGGACAAGATATAGGTGGTATGAAAGGCTAAGTTCCAGGATTTGAGCTTTTCTTACTGCCTGATGCATTAGAACAGTGGGTAGTGTTTGCTTTTATGTGTGTGTACAAAAATGTGAGAAGTTATCAAATTAATCCTTAATTAATCCTTCAAGATTAAAAACAATCTAAGCTTAATAATTTAGGAATAGCCTGGGTTTGACATGTGATGAGTTTGAGCGAGTGAATTCTGCACTCTTTAGAGGCAACTGATAATATATATATTTGGAAATGTCATGATATATTTATGTATTCCAGTTTTTCTAGCTGTGGAGATGTCCAGTAGGGTAGGGTACCGAGCTGGGAATGAGGAGCTGACACTGAGGACTGAAGTGATCTGGGAAGTGGTGTGAAAAGGTCACTGATGCATACAGAGTACAGACCTTGTTAGAATTAACTGGAATTTGAGCCTCAGCCCCACAGGAGGGGTATGTACCTCGACTCACACTGCTTAAATGCTGCTATACTTTCCTGCTATACGTGTACAGAGAAGCACCAGCCTAAAATCACGTCTTTAGGTCCTGTCCAGAAGTACATGGCTGTTCCCAGCACTGTATTAAAACAGCCACAAAGGAGATCAAACAGGAGTTTGATCAACAGTTTAATTTGGTACTTTATTTTTCCCTGTTGACCTTGACATCTAAACCAGGAGGATTACCTCCCTTTGGACGCTCCTGTCAGCGTGGATTCATGGAGCCCTTCCAGAGGTGTCCAGATGCACAGCAGATGGTTTGTGTGAGGTCACACTCCAGTCAGTGTCTCCCAGCCAGACTGGAAATGCTGCCCAACTCCATGGATTGATCCAGCTCAGGGCCAGGGAACTGTGAGTGGCTGTTAGCTGGAAGATTCCATATCTCAAAGGCAAAACGCTTTCTTAGCAGAATAAATACAGCCAAGAAGCTGTAAAAGACCATGTGCTTCCAAGCCCATGGGTTTCAGAAATGCCAGTATTATTTTTTCCCTCAGTCGGATGTCATCTGTCCAGCAGCCTTCCAGACATTCCATAGTCACAGCATTAGGTGTTGTTACTTGCTTTTCAGGGGATGATTTTTTTTAATATTGAAGAGAAGTGCTGTTAAGTTTATGGGAAAATGGGGAGTTTGGGACTAGTTATCAGGAAAATGAAAACCTCTGCTGCGGTATGACTGAGAGGGACAGTCATACTGGGAAAGGTCTTTAGTGTTACCAACTGTGGGGGCTGTTACACTGCACAGTGCCTTGGGTTTCTCTGCATTCCTCAGTTTTATTGGCTGCTTTGGGACCTTTTTGCATCTGTGGTCTTGAATTATGACACCTCTTTTTGTCCTGGCTGGGAGTGCTCTAGGGCAGCACTGAGGTTGTATCTCTTTGCTAACTGCTCTTTACAGAGTGACAAACCTTGGATTTCTCAGTATTTTAAATGTAGAACTTGGTACAGTCTTGAGTGTGAGGAACATTTGTCACTCATGTATTTACAGATAGTTTTATTGCATTAATAACTTCTCCATTGTGCCAGTCACCCAGTATCTGACATCCACTACGAGTTTACCTATCGAAATGTAAAATTTGTGTCTTAATATTATTTTTCTAGTTTTATTATAGTTAAATTGTTTTCTCGCCCATAGTGAGGCCATATTGATATAATTGATCAAACTATTTGAATGTTAATCTCTTCATTTCTTTCTGTAAATAAAGTAAGAAAATAGGATGGCAGGGAGCCAGGTGCAAGCACTGTTAAATTGGGATTGTCAGAGTGGTTCTCACCTGTTTAATTTTCAGTGAGTATCACTTCAGTTGCAACTAGATTTGGAATGACACAAAGTTACTGCTGACAGTCAGAGTTGTAATGATGCAGGTGCTTTTAAACGCACCTTACCAAAGCCAGCTCAGGCATCCCTGACATGATCATGCCCTGACACGAATCTGATCCCTGTCTTACTTCCCAGCCACACTGTTGTCCAGGAATGGCTGGTGGGATGGTCTTCCTCTCATAGAGCACGGCTCAACAAGATATTGATTCATGGTCCATAAGAGACAAGGGCCACATGCTTTTCAAGCTGGCAGAGTAGGTTTAGATGGGCTGTTGGGAAGGAATTGTTCCCTGAGAGGGTGGGCAGGCCCTGGCACAGGTTGCCCAGAGAAGCTGTGGCTGCCCCTGGATCCCTGGAAGTGTCCAAGGCTGGGTTGAATGGGGTTTGGAGCAACCTGGGATAGTGGAAGATATCACTGCCCATGGCAGGGGGTGCAACTGGATGAGCTTTAAGGTTCTTTCCAACCCAAACCATTCCATGATTCTATGATGATATGATTCTATGTCTCTTCTCCCTCATTTTTTAATCTAATTCAGAGTTTCTGTCCCACACATACAGTCTGAGGGTGTGTTTGCTTGTAAGCTGTAGGGATGGAAAACACGGTGTAAATACTTGATTGTTACCAGATTTGGTTTCTGTAGTATGTAATTGGAATGTGAAGTTTCAGCTTCATATTTTGTATTAATTTGCCATCTTTAGCAGTCTTTTAACTGGCGGTGATTGTGCTTTGCACATGATAGACTTCTTGTTAATGTTTACGAAATATTTGCAGTGCTGGCTCTGTGGAAGTGCTGCTGACTGCTCCATTTTAACCCTAGTAGGCAATTACAAAGGAGCTCCCATTCCCATCAGTATTAAATGATAAAGTGTTTGGTAATCATTTTGAAATTAGCTCACCAATGTGCTTTCACATGTTCCGTGGATAGCTGAAACTGTTCACTTGATAACACTCAGGTTTAATCTCTATCTGATCCTCATAAATTTGCAGCTTGGTAGCTAATCTGTACCATTTACAGCTCTAGTCTAAGTGCTCTTTTTCTTAAATATGTGGCCATGTCATGTGATGCAGTACCATCACAAGAGAGATGCAGAGACCACAGCAGAGTCGGAGCGGGAAGAGAGGGAGTTTGATTTTTACTTTCAGTTTAAATAGATTTCCAGAAATGAGACCACATTGGAAGACTGAGGTTCAACCTCTTGAATTCCACTGGTCTGAGAAAGCATCCATCAATTGTCTCTCCTGAAGAGAAGAATGTAAACAATACAGATAGTTACAGAAACATTGCCTTGTTTACGTGAAAATCCATGAGAAACTCTGACTCCAAACCAGAAGGCTGAAAAACAGAGCGACAATCATGAGTTTGTGGAGGAATATTTTTAAGCAGACTTGCTGGATATTCTTTATAACACACCAGATGTCTGAGGGCCCAGTTCCCTCATTGCTGTTTCTGCACAGTTCAAACAAATGGATTCTGCTTTGTCTAAATCTGGTGGTCACTGTTGTCCCCAGAAAGCCTTCTCACGTTTCTTTTGTGGGTAAGGAGGATGCTTGTAGAATGGTATTTGGCACAGCCAGTTGGTCAGATTGGTCACCACCACATCCAGTCGAGTGTCCCAGAGTGGGCATCCCGCAGCCCCTCTCAAGTGACCTGTTGTTGGTGACCCTTTGGCTGTGGCTTTCTGTTTTCAGGTAGGATCAGTTTCCCCTGTGGATTCTACTACTCAGCACTTTTTAGCAGTTTATTCTGTCTGTCCATATGCCTTCTGTCGTGGGAGATACTTCCTCATTTTGGATTTATTACATTAAGTAATTGTTGCTTTGTATCTGGCTCATGGTGGGAGCCCACAGCATCTCAGGATTTTAAATGGGGTTTTGGTGCCTGTAACAGTCGATCTGGTGGATACCAAAGTTATCCTTTATCTCTTGGATGTCTGCAAGGCTGACAACTTGAACCTTACATGTGGAGCTGCCCTGCAGAGCCACTGTGCTTTGATTGCAACTCTGAACATCAGTCCCTGAGGTTGGGTTTGTTACCAGTGTAGATCAGGTGTGATTGTGTCAAGAGAAGATGACTCTGCACTTTGCATATTTCATTCAATTTGCAAACAGAAGTGAAAACCTTCTGGTAAGGGCTATTGTGATGTTGAATTTGATTGGGAAGCCAAGGCCTGATGGCTGAATGAACTAAACCCAGTTCAGTAGGACCTTCCTCTCTTGAGTTCAGCCCCTTCAGGGACCAGGGTATAACTAGAGTAAGTGCAATATAAACTCAGCAAGGGACAGTGTGAGGAGTGGTGACAGTAACAAGGGATGGGAGGCACAGCCAGGTGTGGTGACATCTTTGTTCAGGATCACTGGAGAGGGATTTCCAGAGCAGGGAACAAAAAGAGCTCTAGGCCAGAACCTGATGTGGCTGTTTCATGGGGGGTTTTTTGATCCAGGGAGAAACATAACTTCAGAGTGAATACTAAACATACGAGATTATAATCTAGTACCTGTTGTCCTAGATTACAACTGGATCTAAAGCTATCTGGACTGCCAGGGAACTGCAGAGAAGGTTAATTCCTTCAAATAGTGTCTTCCAGATTGTGTGTTGTGGTTTGGTTTTTGTGTTTTTTTTCCAAATCAAGCTCTAAGCCAATAAGTAAAACCAGAAACAAACTTAGATCTCAGAATAGTTTTATTGAATAAATTGAAATGAATGATTGAATTGAGTACTCTGTGAAAACTTGCAATCTGTTCCCAATACTAGTCACAGTGTGTGAGAGAGTAAAACTTAAAGCTCTAAACCTGTTAAACTTCCAAATAACTGTGCTATGAATACCTGTTTTTAAAGGAATTAATCCTTAGGAAGGAAAACCCAAAATGGTTGAAGGTGCTGTTGAATTTGGCACACTGAATAGAGGTCTAACTCTCTTACTGTTTTAAGTCTAAATATTTACCTTTTACAACTTGGGACAGAAATCAGTTATTTCTAAGATTTTAATACTCTCTAAAAATGTGTGTAATATTTTTTTAAAGAGGCTGATGCAATTTTTTTTCCTCATAATTTTTTTTTCCTGAAAGTGTCACAGAAAGTTGAATGGACGTGGTGTGGTTATAGTCACACCTTAGCAGGGTTTGTGGGTTCTCTCACCAGCTGCTTGGTAGCATTCCAGCCTTTCTTTGATCTTGAGGTGTGCTGACACAACCATGCTGCAGATGCTCTTTAGCCTTTGCCTGGGTAAAACAGGCCTTGCAAAACATTTTAGAGCATAATCCAGGTTGTGAGGGATCCCTGATGGCATCCCCTGCTCCATGCTTAAAGCAGGACCATCACCAAGGTTAGTGCTGGGCTAGAGCTCAGGAAATGTTACGTATTCAGAACTGACACGTTTTCAGCAATAGTACTATTCATTTGGTGGATCTGAGGGTGGAAACCTGTGAAAGGTAAGATGGGAAGAGCAGGAGCAGAGAAATGGTGCTGAGCTCCTCCTTGGGCTGCCCACAGATCTGACTGGTCTGCTCTAAGTGCTGCCAGCTGGATTTTATTTTTACTGGACTGTTTCAGGAGTGGGCTATCCAAATATCCACCCTACTTCAGACATGACTACGCTGGACTAAATAAGTATATTTCGGTGTGAGAGGTTGTAAAGTGGATGTGGTATGTGACAAATGTGGATATTAGTCTGCTGGAGTTTTATGTCCAAGCATATTTGGAAGAAGGACATCCCAGCATAAATTCTCCAGTCAGTGAGCAGGCAGGAGATGCAAGGGCCTTTCAGACAGGGTGTTCCTTACGGTTATTTTTTCCTGTAACTGCCTGTTTTCCAGTGCTTCAGGAACAAGACTTACTTTCTGAAATTTTTAAATCCCAACTGATTTTCTTCAAATTTGTTAAGGTGTAATACCTCAACAAATTTGGTTTATCAATCAGCACTGGCTTTGATAGTGACAGATGTGTGTACCCTGTTATTACCGAGTTTGTGCATAGGGATTTTGTTGTGCCTGATGACTGAGTCAGTCTGAAGGGTTACGGGGGCCCATACAATGTTGATTAAGGTGGTTTTCTTAATGATTGACAAGAATGGCCCTCTGGCCACAGGGCTAATCCCAACAACTGCTACTTGGTGGCTCTTAGAGAGAGAGGTTTGATCTGCCAGAGGGCAGGGTTAGATTGGATATTGGGAAGAAATTTCTGCCTGTGAGGTTGGGGAGGCCTGGCACAGGTTGCCCAGAGAGGCTGTGGCTGGCCCTGGATCCCTGGAAGTGTCCAAGGCCAGGCTGGACAGGGCTTGGAGCAACCCAGGCTGGAGGAAGGTGTCCCTCCCTGCCCATGGCAGGGAGTTGAAACTGGTTGCCACTGGATTGGAAGATCCCTTCCAATCCAAATTGTTTTGTGATTCTATAAATGTGGTTTCTCCCCAGTTAGCCTATCGTTGTGTGAGTGGTTGTTTTCCTCTTATATCCAGAGGGAACAGACAAGTCATAAAGGTAAAAAGATGAGAAACAGTCCAAGGTTGTGGTGTGTTAGAAGTTTTTTTCAAGAAAGGTTCACAGGGGTGCCTGACTCCATGTTGTTCCTGGTGCTCGCCTGTGTGACCTGTGAAGAAGAAATCCCACCTTCCTTATAAAGTAGAAAAGATGTGAAATGCTGAACAGGTCAAAAGTGGATAGTGTTGAGGTGAAATCTGTCTCAAACTGTGAGCTGGGAAAATGAGTGTGAGAATCCTGTCATGTAAGACTTTTGTGAGAAACAATGCAGAAGGGATGCAGAGGAAGAGTGAACTATGCCTGTGTTTTTAGGAATGTGAGATTTCACTGGAATAAATTTCCAGACTGAAGAACAAAATGAGGTTCAGCGTTTTTTCTCTATCTTCTGTCCCTTTGCCAGTAGTAGTTAATAAAAAGTCTGTTGTACCTTCAGTCTAGAAGCTTTGCACTTCATATTTTTCCCTCTGAACACAGTGTCAAGAACAGGAAGATAATCTTCCTTCAGCTCATGAAAAATTTGCTACTTCTGTAGCTCTAGAAAGAATCAGCCATTGTGACCTGAGCCATGCATGATTTCCTGCCTACAATCTAGTAGCAGTGGACTGTCCTAAAAGGAAACTGAAGAGTCAACTAAATGCAGAGGTGTTTCCCACCTCACTTCCCCAAACAAATGGAGAAGGTCATTCATTGATGCAACATCTGAAGAGGTGGTTCCCTAGTTATGGTTTTGTGACTTCTGGTTGGTACTTGGTGGCTGTTCCATGGTCAGTGCAATTCTGGGTCCAAATGTGTCTCCTGACTGTGGAGATGGATATTTGGTCCTGGTGCCAGCTGTGGATGTTGCTGGGTTAGATTTCAGCAGTGTGAGGAAACACAATCCAATCTGAGAGCCACCAGCCAGAGGGAAGAGAAGTCAGGCCTCGTTCACATGCATTTTTCAGGAATGTTGTAGATAAGGAAATTGGAGGGAATCAGGGCAAAAGCTAAGCAGGCTTATTTACAGATGATCAAGAAGAGGATGAGCATAATTTGTTGATTCCTTTTGTTGTCGATCCAGCATGGTTGAATTGAGCACGTTTCCACTGCCCCTCAGATTTCCCTTGCCAGAGACAGAGGAGGTGTTTGTACTGACAGATGGGCTGGGCAGATCTCTGCAGCTTTCAGCTGGCTTTAAGGCCACTGTTTTTCCTCTTAAAATTAGGCAGTACTATCACTGCAGCCCTTAGGGTGAGAGTGAAGCACTTGGCATCTCAGATGAGGAGGATTTTGAGTAAAGCTGGTCAGTTACTTAACACAGCTGTACGGTGTCCCATGCAGTGTAGCCTCGGGCTTGTAGGCATGGCTGTAGGATAAATTCCAGACTCACTGAGGCTGGAAAAGATCTTTAAGATCATCAAGTCCCAGCTGTACCTGATCCCCATAGTGTTACCACCGCCAGAACACTGAGAACACTGAGTGCCATGTCCAGGCCTTCCTTGGACAGCTCCAGGGATGGAGACTCCAAACCTCCCTGGGCAGCCCCTGTCAAGGCCTGACTGCCCTTTTCAGAAGGAAATGTTAGTGTTCATGTGGTGGTTGTGGAGATGGATGCATTTGGTGGTGGCCTGGCCTGCAAAGCTGCTGTTCCGTGTTAGCAGGTGCCTGCACAAGAGTTCAGGTGAGGAATTACCTGGGATGAGCTCTTCACTTGGGTGTGGAGAGCAGGCTCTTACCAAGGACACGCTGGATCCTCTGGGATTCTGCTATCTTGGTCCATGTGCTCCAGCAGGTTTTGGCAAGGATTGTGATTAGCAGCTTCAGGAATTTCTTTCAGTAGCTGAAATTATGGTTAATTGAATGTGTCAGCTTTAAAAGCACACAAGAGTGGTATCCAGTGCAGACACAGAGTAATGTTTGGCCTCTGTTAGAACAACACAAAAAAATCCTTATCCTGGAGCACTTAGCTTCTTCTACACCTGGAATTGCCTTAAATATTAGTGGAAATTAGAACACAGAGAAACAGTGTTTTACTTGCTTTGCTGAGAGGTGTCAATATCACCATTAAATTCATACCACTGAATAACTGAAATAAAACACTCGAGAGTCTTGGCAGGACAGCCCAGTGCTTCAGTCTGCAGCTGGGGATGTGGTGGCTTCTCACCTCTGCTGGGCTGGTGAGGTCTTAACTGGACATGGGACTTCTCTGATCCCCACAGAGGAACATCTCTTGTGTCAAGTAAACTGTGGTTTTAGGGCAGAATATTTACACAGTAAAATTGAAGTTGGAGATGGACTCTTAAGAAGAACTGGAGTGGCAGAAAAAGGGCGGGGGCTTCAGACTGACAGAGTGTACCTTTGCTTTGGGTATTGGAAGAAATGGTTCCCTGGGAGGGTGGGGAGGCCCTGGCACAGGGTGCCCAGGGAAGCTGTGGCTGCCCCTGGATCCCTGGAAGTGTCCAAGGCCAGGCTGGACAGGGCTTGGAGCAACCTGGGATGCTGGAAGGTGTCCCTGCCCATGGCAGGGGTGGGACTGGACGATGTTAAAGCTCCCTTCAAATCCAAGCTATTCCAGGATTCTGTGATTCTACTTAATAGACAAAATAGTGGATGTGGCTATTTTATGTCAGGGTTTTTTTCCCTCCTTCCTCAAAAGGAAGAAAAATGCCAAGTGAGAAAACTCTGATTTCTGTGCCTGGATAGGAGATCTAATGCTCTGCACAGCTTATCTTGCCTTTCCTTTCACAATTAATTAAAGCTTATACAGTAACCTTGTTCTCCAGAGAGTTTGGGCCTTTTCATAAAGAACTTAATGAGTTGGAAAATGGATTATAATGTATGTGGTAGATGCCAATAGAAAATGCATTTGGCTGCTGAACTGAAGGGTCTGGAAACCCAGATTTAAAAAAGTAATAAAAGCACTTCTATTTCTTCCACCAAGAAAAAAGGTCTGCAAATGCAATCTTGCCACTTACATAGTTACTATTTTTTAAACATACCACTGTCTTATCTATCTATCTATCCCACACAGGGATAAGTTTTCCTTCTCAAGGCAGGCATTTTTGGAGTCATGGGAAGCAATGCCTCCTCTCCCTCGGCACAGAAGTATTTTCTGTTCAGAAACATCATTTTCTTCTGTCACTTTGACCAGACTTTTTCACATCTCCAGGGACTCTGTGTGGTAATTTTGCCTCATCTCATACAATAATACTAAAATTTTGATGGCACAGCAGTGCAGTTTCTCTGGGTTTTTGAAGCTGTTATTATTATTATTTAAATTATGCAGTGACTGGGTTTCTCATGATCTTTCAGTATCCTCCAAACTTCTGATATGGGAAAGCCCATGGGATGTGTTTTGAGGAAGAAGAAAAAGCCCTCGTGGTGTGCTCCAGTGAGCATGTTTGCTGTGCTGTGTCCTGTCACATTTTGCCCTTCCCCTCAGTTTAGGAAGCAGACCCTGCTTGACCCGTTTGCATGTTTGGAAGTGGATGTTTTAGGAATATTTTCCACATCAGGTGGTATTTGTGGCCCACGTTCTCTGGCCTTCAGTTCTGTGTCACTTTTGTTTAACAACTGAATTGATTTTTGCCAAGTGCTCACGGCTGAGCAGCTCCCCCAGTTCTCCTGGAGTGGTACAAGCAGGGGATTATCCGAGCAGAGCCTGGTACGTGGGGGGACGGGTGTTCCTGGAGCCTCTGCTTGGCTGGACACATGCTGCTGCAGCCTGCGAGGGGACAGGATCCCGAGCCAGACACACCTGAGCGCTCAGCCCGTGTCCCTTCTTTCCCCAGCCATGTCTCAGGCCGTGCAGACCAACGGGACGCAGCCTCTGAGCAAGACCTGGGAGCTCAGTCTGTACGAGCTGCAGAGAACACCCCAGGTAATCACAGAACCGTGGGGCTGCTGGGCTTGGGAGGGACCTCTGGAGATCACCCAGAGCAGCCAGCCCCCTGCCCAGGCAGGATCACCCAGAGCAGGTGACACAGGAGCACATCCAGGGGGGTTTGGGATCTCTCCAGAGAGGGACACTCCACTCCCCACCCCGGGCAGCTGTTCCAGGCCCCTGCACCCTCCAAGGAAAGAAATTCTTCCTCACAGTGGGGTGGAACTTGTTGTGTTTTAGTTCATGGCCATTGCTCCTCATCCTGTCACTGGCACCACTGAACAGAGTCTGGGACTGTTTCCTGACACCCTTGGAGATACTTACATATATAAATGAGATTCCCTTCCCAGTCCTCTCTTCTCCAGACTGACCGGGCCCAACTTCTGAGAGATGCTCCAGACCCTTCATCAGCTTCATGGCCTCCACTGGACCCTCTCCAGCAGCTCCTTGTTTCTATTGTGTGCTGCAGGGCTGCCAGCAAACACAAAACTTGGGTTTTGTGTGCTTGACGTGTTTGTATGTCTCTTTGCTGTGTTTCCTTGGGTAAAACATGCTGTCTCCCTGAGGAAGGGACTCAATCCCAGGAAAGAACCTTTCCCTTCTTTGCTGCCAGGAAGCCATCACAGATGGCCTGGAGATCGTGGTGTCCCCCCGAAGCCTGCACAGCGAGCTCATGTGTCCCATCTGCCTGGACATGCTCAAGAACACCATGACCACCAAGGAGTGTCTGCATCGCTTCTGCGCCGACTGCATCATCACTGCCCTCAGGAGCGGGTACGGAGCACTGCCAGGGGAGGGGACACTGCCAGGGAGGGGACACTGCCAGGGGATGAAAGGGGACACTGCTGGGGAGGGGACACTGCTGGGGAGGGGACACTGCCAGGGGATGAAAGGACACTGCTGGGGAGGGGACACTGCCAGGGGATGAAAGGGGACACTGCTGGGGAGGGGACACTGCCAGGGCATGGGAAGGTGATGCTGCCAAGGATGGGACACTGCCAGGGAAGAGGGTTGGCATGCTGCCAGAGTACAAGAAGGTGATGCTGCCTGGGTCAGGAATGAACACTGTGGAGAAAAGAGGGCTTGGACAGTCCATTGCACTTGAGGTGGAAGTGTCCTTGGCGGGGGGTTGATGTGGGACAGTCACTGTGCACTGGTAGTTACTGAATATGCAGCACACCTCTCAAATCCTGTTTTTCCATGTTCAGCCATCTCTGGAAGACAGATCATATGCTTCCTCATGAAAAATCATTTCATAGTTCTGTTTCTTGCAAGGAGTTGAAGTCCTCTTTTATATTCTTTTCTTCTCTTAGATCCAGTAACAGTAAAACAAAAATACACATTACTGAAAAAAATGGGTTTCATTTCCCTTATTCTTCCTTTTCCTAATAATACATTTCAAATTATGTGGCCTTCAGCCATTCCAAATTATGTGTCCTGTGAGTGTTAGAAATCATGGAATCATATAATCCCAGAATGGTTTATCATGGAAAGAACCTTAAAGCCCATCCAGTCCCACTCCTGCCACGGGCAGGGACACCGTCCACTAGCCTAGTTTGCTCCAAGCCCTGTCCAGCCTCGCCTTGGACACTTCCAGGGATCCAGGGCCAGCCACAGCTTCTCTGGGCATCCTGTGCCAGGGCTTCACCACCCTCACCACCCTCACAGCGAAGAATTTCCTCCTAAGACTATGCTTCAGTATAATTTCCACCAGACATCCATTTTTTGTAGGTAAAAATCCGACCAGAAAATGAAGAGAAGAAGGGAACATGGGACTTTTGATCTCTGCAGTCTAAATCGTTTGCTCAAACATACTTTAAAATAAAAGAGCAGCAGGGAGAGATATGTTTGGGTTCTTTGTTTAAGTATCTCCAACTACCTGATCTGTCACAAGACAGAAGCCCCTTTCCAGATTTACTATAAATACTGATTCTTAGTGAGCACTTTGACCAAGAATGGAAGCAACAGGGCAGAGTTTTGTTACTGCTGGAGAATTAAGTGTTGTTTTCTTCTTTCTTGTCCATGTTCAGCAACAAAGAATGTCCCACGTGTCGCAAAAAGCTCGTTTCAAAAAGATCCTTGCGGCCAGACCCCAATTTTGACGCTCTCATCAGTAAGATTTACCCGAGCCGGGATGAGTACGAAGCTCATCAGGAGAGGGTGCTGGCCAGGATCAGCAAGCACAACAACCAGCAAGCCCTGAGTCACAGCATCGAGGAGGGATTAAAGATTCAGGCTATGAACAGGTACATAATCACGTCGTTTGCCTTGAGGCTAAAAATACAATGCCTGTCCTCATGCCCTGTGGAGCTCGAGAATCTTCTCCTCTCCTCTGATATCTGGCAAAAGAATTTTTAACCTTTGGCAAAATAATCTTTAACCTTTTGTTTACTATTAGAAATCTATCTCTCCCTGCGACTTCTGTGGCAGCCTGATAAAGACTTCAGCTTTGTTTTACTAAATTATGGCTGTCATGTCTTAGATAAGAAATCGTAACACCATGAATCCTGTACCAAAGTGCTACCTGCCAATAAATGCACAGAATACCAGGACTTGGGGCTTAGTTGTGACTTAATTTCACAGGCTGGATGTATATGTGGTGTTTACACCATGGTGAAATTCCAGATGTGCATTTAAACCTAAGAGAGCCAGCTGGGAGAGAGGCCCCAAACTTTGCAGGATAAAGCATGGTGTGATTTAATAATTCTAATCACTTGTGGGTCCATGTTTGGATGAAAATAATGGTCTGTAATTGCCCGAAAAACAACTGTGTGAAGTTAAAATAATCTTAAAACACAGCTAAAAGGCATTTGAGGGACATGAAAAAATTAATAGTTCAGTCTGTGAGTATCTTTTTCTACAAAAGAATTAATATTACTAAATTTTTTAACTTCATATCTCTCTGCAATGTTCAGTGCTTGCGTGTGCACATGCCTCACTGGGGGAGGAGGTGTTGAGGATCCTGCATGGGTCAGGCTGTATCTCTGCCTGTTTGTGGCCAGGTTGCAGCGGGGCAAGAAGCAGCAGATCGAGAATGGCAGCGGGGCCGAGGACAACGGGGACAGCTCCCACTGCAGCAACGCCTCCACACACAGCAACCAGGAAGCAGGGCCCAGCAACAAGAGGACCAAAACCTCGGATGACTCTGGGCTGGAGCTGGACAACAACAACACCACTGTGGCCATAGATCCCGTGATGGACGGGGCCAGTGAGATCGAGCTGGTGTTCAGGCCTCACCCCACCCTCATGGAGAACGATGACAGCGCACAGACGAGGTCAGTGGCCCCTGGCCATCTCCAGGTGTTCTGCTGCTGTTTCTTGGTGGTTTGGTTTTCCATCACTTCTTGAGGTTTCTAATCATCAATTTACTTCAGTCATACCACATCCTGTTTAAACCATCACAGGACGGTTTGAGGTGGGAGGGACCTTAAAGCCCTTCCAGTGCCACACTGTGACATGGGCAGGGGCACCTTCCACTACTCCAGGTTGCTCCAAGCCCATCCAACCTGGCCTTGGACACTTCCAGGTGTTCAGGAACAGCCACAGCTTCTCTGGGCGACCTGTGCCAAGTCCAGATGCAAATAAGTACTCATACGTTCTTTCTGTTCCAAGTCAGGTAGATGATACTGCTCAACTATTATAAAAAATACAGTCATAGGCTGTTTTAAGCCTTTGATCACAAAAAAAGATGTTTTAAGGTTTTCTAGCATTGCACTTCACTACTGGGATGATGGTGTTGTATCAGCCCCTTTCTACTTACTCTAAGATTCTTTGGGAATAAACAAACCTTGTGTAAGTGTAGGCAATTTTCAGAGCAGCTTTTTGTCAGCAGGTCTTGCAGGCTGGCAGCTTTTCCTGACTTTTTTTGTTCATAATCCAGTTCAAGCAGAGCTTGCAACTTTTGGCTCACAGCAGTAAGTAATTTTATGGTGTTTCCTCAGGTCTTTTCTTGGCTTTCTCTGCTGATGAGACATCTCTCTGTGATGTGTGTAAATCTGTGCGAAGCTTCCGCTGGGAACTGTCTCTAAAGGCCTTTTCACAGCTGACGTTTAATATTTGGGGCGTTGCAGATGGCTTTTCCCACAGCTGCTGCTCAGTCATCATCGATGATCTGTGTGGCTGCTGTCACAGGTACATCAAGACCTCAGGCAATGCCACGGTCGATCACCTGTCCAAGTACCTGGCGGTGAGGCTGGCCCTGGAGGAGCTGCGGAGCAAAGGCGAGTCCAACCAGATGAACCTGGACACGGCCAGTGAGAAGCAGTACACCATCTACATCGCCACGGCCGCCGGCCAGTTCACCGTAAGCACCGCGCCGCCCGCCGGCCGGGCAGCCTCAGCCAGCCCTGCATGCGCAGCTGCTCCAACCCACCCCGCTGCGCTCTTCCCAAAGGGGCTGGGGGAAAACTCATGGCACCAGCTTATCTAGCAGCACATCAGTCGCTTTTTTGGCAAAAGCTTGGTTGGTAGAAAAGGAGGCGTAGAAATTACTTGGGGAAAATGCAGTGATCTCACCAACCATGACCTGGCTCAGGCCATTTTTTTCCAATTAAAACTGAAGAGGGAAAGTATTACTTCGCTTGAGAATCTTTGTGATTTTCAGCTTGTAACTCGTGCCACATTATTGGTGACTCCTTCAAGTCAGCACATTTAAGTAGCCTGTTTTACGGCATGACATCAGATTACTTCATTCATTCCCGTTTTGCTGTTCTCTTTTAGGTGCTAAATGGGTCCTTTTCCCTGGAACTGGTCAGTGAGAAGTACTGGAAAGTGAACAAACCCATGGAACTGTACTATGCCCCCACCAAGGAGCACAAATAAGTGCTGGGAAACTGGGATGGAACTAACTCTTTTTATAGCTACGACTTCTTTAATATTAAAATAAGGCACCACCAGTATCTTCATGGACAACACACGTGGTGCTTCAAGCACTCTCAGTATACTCCCTAATATGACTAGACAGTATTCTGGCTGTATTTAATTTAGTCTTTGGGTGGAGTTTTGGTTTTTCCCTAGGAGACTAAATGACCTTCTCCAGTGCATTCCAGTGTTTGAGATGCTTTTTTGTTCCTAATGCATGGTATCTGATCCAGTGTTCCAGTTTGGAATGGCTTCGTTTTGTCCAGGTAAATCTGGATTTCTGCTCCATTGGACACAGTTACAGTAGCCTCTGTGAAGTGTGGAGTGTTGGGTGGCCAAGGAAGTCTGTTCAATAGTAGCATATGCCAAGGAATGTGTTAGATGTTGGAATTTGGTGACTGTTACCCATCTACAAATTGATTGGTAGAGAATGGATTTGGGGTAGTCTTGCAGCTAGAGGTAATCTGATTCCCTTGGAAAGGTCATTTTCATGTGAACAAAGGTGAATTTTGCATCTTGTGAGAGGTATTGCTGCCCATGGCAGGGGCTTGGACCAAGATGGTCTTTGAGGTTCCTTCCAAGTCCAGCTGTCCTGGGATTCTGGGATTCCAAAGAGAGCTGCGGTGAGAAAACTGACACTTTAAACCCTTGCTGTTTGCTGAGCTTAATTTAATACTTCAGTACAAGGTAGCTCATCAGACTGGTTTGGTTTTGTTTTTAATGGCTATTTCAGTCAAAAAAACACCCAAACAGCCCAAACCCATAACTCTTCCCCATGCAGGACATCCCAGTCTTGATTCCTGCCTGGCCCCTTCTGCAATGTTGACCTGTCCTCACAGCTGAACTGAAGGAAATCTGGATGTTTCATAGCCCTGCTCATAGAGTAGGATCTCTATTGTGAATGTGCTGTGAAGAACTGTCCAGAAAACTTTTTTGTTAAAGCAAATCCCCCAAATTCCAGCACACAGCCATCAAAATGCTTTGCTTTGGGGAACTGTGCCACACACCAGCAGGGACCTTTTCCTGGTGTCAGTGTGAGCAGGGAAGCCTTTGACTGTAAGCTGCTCCAAGATTCTACTTTTGTTACTTTGCCATAGCTTTAACAAACATGGCTTAGCACTTTGGAAGACAATTTCAGTACTTGACAAAGTTTACCATTTAGTGTCTTATATTTAGGCTCAAGTTTCCCAGCCTGGCAGTGGGCCATGCTGTAAGGCCCAGTAGCTGCTGGTCATTTGCATGTACAGCCCCTGTACCCTGGCTCTGGACCTTGCTGTGGCTCTGAGGGGGCAGCTTGACCTGTCCCCTGTCCTGTCTGAAGGGAAGCTGTCACCACGAGGTTCCCTTTGCTCTAAGACTTGCTGATGAACCCTCCCCTTTGCCCCTGAGGCTCCAAGGAAACAGTTGGTAGGTGGGGAGCACCAGGCTTTACTCCACATGGTGTGGTTTACAATCCCCCTGTGTCCTGCCTGGAATCCCACTGGCTTTGGCATGTGATACAAAAGTATTCTGCTGCTCGGGGATCCTCCTGGGAAGGATTTGCCCTTCCCTGGCTCTGGGCTTTCCTAGCACTTGTAAATAGTGTCCTTTCTGGCTGCTGTTCAGATCAGCTTTATCCCGCTGTGGAACCTGCACAGGCTTCTTTGAGTAACTTAATTATTTCCTCTGACTGGAGAGCCTTGGGCTTTTGTGCCATGAAATGGAAGTGTTCAGGCCCCAGAGCACAGAGGGGCAGCTGTTAGGGACCTGTTTTTGCTGACTTTGTGAAACGTTGCTGTATAGACTGTAGTGCATGTCCACAGAATATTACGGGGGGTGGGGGAGTGGCTGTGCTAAATGCTTTAAAGTTGCTGGGGAAACTTCTAGATTAGTGCCAGCATCCCTCCTGGGGGGAGCTGAGGGGACAGTCCCTTAAGAGAGGTGTTGTGAAGCTGAGCAGTCTGTCTAGGAGCTGTCACTTTGTCTCCAGTTCTTTTGAAAAGCGTGGGAGAATGTGAAGCTTTTATTTTCATGTTGTAGTGAATTTCCTGAGTATTTATGTTCTTTAAATATTATATATATAATGTAGTTGTTTGATTAAACCATTGATTGCACTGTGACTCTTTAGTGCTATAAACTATTTTATTTTCAAAATGCCATTACTCTTCCCCCTTTTAAAGCCATGTTCTTTTTTAAGTACATAATGTGTTACATACGGGTAAGCCTAATATCCAACTAAAGTATCTCCTATCCAACTAAAGTCCCACTGAAATGCTCAAATTGACAATAAAAGCAAAAATGTTATCAACAACCTGTTGGGAATTGCAGTGCTGCTTCCTCTTCTGGTTGATAAAGGACCCCCTTTGGGCAGTGTGCTGCAGGGCCAGGAGGCTGTGCAGGTGCAGCTCAGCTCCACCAGTGGTGGCTGTTACAGTCCCCTGAGAGCAGCTCAGCTCCTGAGCCTTGAGTGGGAGATAGGGGTTCACAGAAGGCATCAGCTCTTCCACTGAGCTGTCACAGGTGCTGCTGTTCCAACCAGATCCTGCAGCCTGAGGAAGGGGATGAAGGATTTTCACAGCACTCGGATTAAACCCAGCAACTTTGGGTGCATTTAACTATTAGGCAGCTTCAGTCAATAGCAGCAGAGAGCAACTGGAATGAACCCCTGCAGCTGAGATGCACTATTTAGAGAGATCAAGTTTTGTTCCTTTCCTTGTTTTCTCTAAATTTACCACAACTTTTAACCAGAGGACACACCTCAAGAGGCAATACTTGAGTCTGCCCAAAGTAGGGTTTCTTGAGATGCACTGAACATAAGCACCCTGACTGAGGAGATCCTGCTGCTCTCTGGTCCACCACTGGTTACCCAAGTTGCCTCTGAACAACTTAAATTCCCAGAAAGCTTCCTTTAATCACAGCTTAACAGGAAACACCCCACGGGTAAGAGGATACCTCAGGTACAGAGCAGTAGACCTGACATTGTGTTGCCCATACTGGTAACTGGATCATATCCTACAGCAGAATTTTCATATGTCCTTGGGCATTTATTCTCCAGCCTGCTGTTCAGCTGATGGCCTTGCCCTGATTTCCCTCAGTCTTCCAGCAATTGGTAAGTTGTGATTTTCTATTCAGGAGAAGCCACTTGCAGAAACACCTTGGTCCAACAAAGATCTGCTGAAGGTCTGTCACTGGTGCGTGGCACAGCACTGGGTACTGGCTGCTCCAAGAAGTGACAGGGAATGAGCTGTGACCTTGCCTCCACCTCCTGCATTATCTTCACCCATTTCCCACTGTCTCCCACTGTAACAGCCAACGTGGCCAAGATATCCCAAGCTGCAGACTCAAGCCAGCAGTAATGCTCTGTCAGCCAACTAGGGCAGGACTGACCCTACCTGATCAATAGCAGAGACAGCTGCTGAATAGGAAGAGAATTCCCAGGGGCCGAGTTACAAATACCCCTGCAGCTGGTTCCTGACAACAGGCAGGACAAAACCCCACCCCAGATCACAACAGCTTCTGCCTGTCTGGCAGAGGAAAAGAGCCCAGATTTTACAGACAAGTCTGAATTTCACTTTTTCTGCCCCTCCAAACACCTGGGAATGGTTGCCTTGGCTTGGAAAAGGTATTCAATACCTTTGGCTCTTTAAAAGGAGCTGCAAGGGTAATCTAAAGTATTTCCCACAAGGGCCTTCAGTTAAACTTTCTTTTTAACCTACTTTACTGTAATCAGAACAATCCTTTGCCCCAGGTAACTGACTTCAGGACTGCTTTTATCCTACTAAGACTGTTACCTCCAAGCAACGTCTGCCAACACTATCCACTTAAAAATCCAAAAATGCCACTAGGGAACATGAAATTCTATCCATTTAGCTTTCCATTGTGTTCCCAGGTGATCTTTGGAAAAGAACTGCAAGCACTACATTTTTGAAGGAAACTTTGTTGCTGTATCACTGATCCAAGAACCCTTCAGTGGGCTCTTCCTTTTTGAAATTAGAGAGTAACTCTCCACCAAAGCAAGCTGGAATTGAAGAGGGTGGAAGAGGCAGCAGCTTCTGGCCTGACAGGAGCATAGGATGTTTTGCATCATCAGGAGTGTATTAGTCGTGTTACTTCTATTGTAACGTTTTAGAGATGGGTAAGGATAATAACTCCTCATATTCTACTCTTAGATAAACCCAACGCTGCGGGTCAGGCTGAACACCAGACTTGTGAGAAATGGCCACCACTGTGACAGCTGTTCAAGTGGAATACACAGAAATACCAGAACTAAGTGTGAGGGAAGAAAGGACAAAAGCAAGCTCATTTGGCTGGAATGCTGCCATGTATTTAAGGAAACCAGAACTGCCAATATGTGGCAGCTTTGCTCGTTCACAGAAGAGATCTTAGCTCAGAGTTACTACTGACAACTCACAAAACGTCATCTGAATGTCCACTGTGGTTCCTTGTCCCCGTACCTTTCTGCAGCACACCACCACTGTAAGTTCTGAGCAGACAACTAGAGTGACTACACAATTCACTATGGTTCCGTTACACGCTGAAGCTCGGTAGCAGCCGTGTCACCGCTCCTTCCTGTTCTCCCGGGATCAGCTCTTGCCTGGAGGCAGAACCCTGCAAACAGACCTGAATGCAGAGTTACATGTGCAACGTGGAGCTACAGCTGCACCCAGGCAGGTCTGCCTGCCTTTAACTCAGAGGGCACTTCATCCCGTGCTATTTTCTTACCGTAACGTGCCCTCTCTCTGGATCATAGCTGGCCAGGTTTTAGGAATGATGCATTCTAGGAATAGGCTGTTTCACAATAATCTCATATTCCAAAACGCTTAACACTTTTGGGCCTGTACCCCTTCTTGGATGCTGTGCTGGCAGTAAGGCTTGGACAGACTGGGAAGCAGCCTCCATGCCTCAGTGTGAAAAGGAGGAGAGCATAAAAGCAGGTAACTCCACAGCCTTCCCACAGTGCTATTTTCTTGACCAGAGCCACGCCAGGATCAGGGCTAAGTTCTGCTACCTAAGTCTAAACTGTCCCTTCAGAGTACAACAGGCAGCTCAAAACAGTCAAACTCCAGCTTGGGAGGAAGGAGTGGCTTACTGTAACAGGCTGTGCTGGAAGTCTGTAACATCCTGATGAACAAACCCATCTGCATTAATCAGCAGCACAGTGAGTGGGGTAGGACTGCGTGAACACAGCAGTGGCGACTCCAGGTTTGTCATCTTCCACTAACTCAGCCTCCTCCACCTTGATCATGGTAGCAGCTGGAACCTCTTCTGCCACGTGGATCTCTCCAGGGAGGTGCACAGGGCCTTCTGCCTGTGCCCCCACGTAGGTGGGAGTGCTGTACTTCATGAGAACAGTCTTGAACTGCGCCAGGGGCGCGTTGGTGCGGACTCCCATGGGGTCGAAGTGGGTTCGGCTGACACGGTATCCAGCCTCTGACAGATAGGTCAGGAACCTATTTAACCTGGAAGAAACGCAGCAAAACCAAACGCCCGTATTTAGAAGGGACGTGGTGCTGACTCAGAACAAGCTGTGCCAGTGTCAGCCCAGGCTGGAGGGCGAGGCCACACTTACTTTGGCATGTTCATGCCCTTGATGCTGTGCCGGTGGATGTTGTAGTAGAACGGGGGGTGCTCGGCGCTGTGCTCGGGCCGCTGCCGCTTGGCCGTGCTGCGCAGCACCTCCTCGCTTTTCCTCTTCCCTGCACCACAACAAGGCCACAGAAACCACTCAGTACTCACAGGCACCCCAAAAACGCCAGCAAAGCCTCAGACACACAAAAACAAAGCCACACAGCAGCTTCGGCTGTAAGCTGGTGTTTGCAGAGGTAAAATCTGGCCTGAATTTAGTCAACAGGCCATTTTCAGTAATAACAAGTAAATTAAAGTGGCCTTCATGGAGTATTTGGCATTCTGCTTTTACCAATAAATAGGATTCTGGATAAAAAACTCCAGAGTGCAGTACTGTTAAATATAAAAAAAGCTAACCAAAATGCTCCACTTACCATGTACCAAGTAGGATTCTGCAGAAGTATTTGGTGTTCTAATATATACGCCACACTCTTCTAGAATGCAATTAGAAGGATAAATTAATTCTACTGTAAAGTGGCAAAATGCTTTAATTACACAGAAGAAAATAATTCAATCATTCAATAATGCATTCAAGTCTATGGATACACTGCTGTTAAGTAACTTATAACAGATCAGCATCTCAAAAAATCACCACAAAGCCAGTCCTGGCTGTGATCGGGCTGCCCCTTTTCTCACCTTGCTTGTTCTCATCACCAGGACTGTGGGTAGAAAAATGTTTGAGAGTTGTGCACTCTGCTTCACAGACTAATGTCTTCAGAAGTGACTGAGCTTCATCCAAGCCATACTGCACAGCCTCCAGGAGCATCCTCCTGAGGAATCCAGTGTTAAAGAGAGCTCCTGACCTATGAAATGCAAGAGAAGTCAAAAGTTAAGGCTTCTTAATGGAAGCTGCTCCAAAATTCTCTTGCCCAAACTGATTAGCAATTATGTTGCACTGAATTGATTTTTTTTTTGTAATTACAAGACCAGCAACGCTGGTCTTGTTTAAAAACAAACAAACAAACAAAAAAATCAAGATCTCAAGAACAGTAGTTTTATTAAGTAAACAGTAAGATGCTGAGAAAGTCATTCAACCCCCACAAGAATGGTACTGTCAATTGCCAACCATTTTTAATACTGATTTGAAATGGCTAAAAGACTCAAAATATTTATTCTTGTTTCTACAAATATAAATTAACAAGCAAAGCAGTATTTATTACCATCAGCACATGTAATGATTTATTTAATCAAATTTTCACAAGTACAGAGTAACAAGAGTTACTTGCTATTTGGCAAATAGAGGAACACAGAGGCAGGTTGTCCTGTGCAAGACATTTCCTTAAATGCAATGTGAAATTTAAAATGTATTACTATTTATTAATTGGTTTGAAAGAAAGGAGAAACTGAATACCCCACTAAATGCAAATCCACACTTAGTTTCCTGAGCTTCTCCTGATTGCTGTACCTTCTTTTGTAGTGCTAAAATAAAAGTTGTTATGGTATGAACTGCTAATCTTCAGAGCTCCTGGATGCAGAGTGACTCCAAATGTGTCCTGTGACGTGAACTTACCAGAGAGGACCAAGAAGCACTGCTGTCTTCCCAGGCATGCTGCCATAGCAGTCACAGGGCAGCTGCTGGTAAGGGTTTTCTGCAGCAGAAAAACAGCATTTAAATTGTTTGGAAATACACAGCCATGCCTGTGTTACTGCAGAGAGAGAGAGATGCAGTGGGACCTCACTTCAGTGAGGTATTTGAAGGGAAACAGCAGAAGTGTGATACTATTTTCACTTCAGCCAAGCAGCTCATGGTGAGATTTAGTGTTCGATGACTTGATCTTTAATCAGTGTTAAAACACTGAAGAAAAAAAACCCTGACATCACTGAAGAAAAAAAAAAAAAAAACTGACATAACTTCCCTCTGTTTCTTTCAAGTAACAAGAAAATTACTTGCCTTCCTACCATTACATAAGCAGCTGTCCAGGTTAACAGTAAGTGCCAACTAAAAAATCTGAAACATCAGCTAGCTACCTCTGCAAAACACATTCCACCTACAAATCTTGTAAGCTCTGTGCAACTAAGGCATTAAGGAAACAATTAATTTACAAATGAAGATCTCTACGGTGACACTGAACTCGGCTACCCATCCCCATCCTTAAAACTTTCATCTGATTTTTAAACAACTTTTTAATATCAGGCTTATTGCATGTTCATGCATCTGACTCTGAGCAGGGCAAAGACACCATGAGTTGACAGCAAGCTATCCAAGAGCGCCTAAGTTGGAAACAAGGTTTTAGGTTTTATATTCATTCAAACCAGCACCTCCAGGAGTGCAATTTTTGTCTCCTGCCTCTGCTAACCTGTGTGTGGAGACAGCCCATTGACAACAGCAGGGGAAAGCCAGACTACTCAGTCCACTGCATTTTAAAGAACTGAAATGCAGCAGAAAAGCAATCTGACACCAAAAGCTATCCAGCTGCTGCTGTCTGGAGGAACTCAGTAGAATCAAAGGCTACCCCACTCCTAGGGCTTTTCCTGAAGTGGCAGATCCATGGACATACCAGGCATCCTGGCTCCAGCAGCTGGAGCAGGCTGGGAGATGTCCTGTGTAGAAACAAATCTCAGAACGGCTTGAGTTGGAAGGGACCTTAAAGCGCATTCAGTGCCACCCCTGCCACGGGCAGGGACACCTTCCACTAGCCCAGGCTGCTCCAAGCCCTGTCCAGCCTGGCCTTGGACACCTCCAGGGACAGGGCGCCACAATCTGAGCAATTTGTGCCACAAATCCAGTCCATTTACAGGAAAATCCATGCAGACAACCAATCCTGCCCACGGCGATGAAGCACAGTGCCCTCTCCACCTCACACAAACCACTCATTGTTACATACAAGGGAATTGTTACTAATGGAATCTAAATATAAACAAGGCGTAGAACAGAGAGACAAAGTGCAAAGGAAAAGCCATTTACCTTCCACCATATTGCCCTCTTTCTGGAAAACCCTCTCTTCACACCACTGGCAGTGGATGAGGTATCGGACCTTCTTTGCCGAATCATCCGCGGGGGTTGGGCCCCGTAAAACTCTGACCACCACCAGAACAAAGTGTTCCAGAGCTACTGCCAGCAGCACCTCGATGCCT
Source organism: Cettia cetti (assembly GCA_013401135.1). Taxonomy (NCBI): domain Eukaryota; kingdom Metazoa; phylum Chordata; class Aves; order Passeriformes; family Sylviidae; genus Cettia; species Cettia cetti. The sequence goes on along the minus strand of VZUI01064417.1, from coordinate 10,386 downwards.
TTGTTACAGCGAGCTGCAGCTCTGGGGGAGAAACACACACCGAGACCAAATGGCACTGAATTCAGCAGGCAAACACTGCCATGGACACCTGAACCTGCTGCACACCCCTTGAGCTTATCCATTTCCTAGAGAGCGGTACTACTGAAGATTTGAGAGATCAGGATCTTCACTATTTCTGAAGTGCCTCATTTTGTGGCTTTCCTGGCAGGCCAAGCAAATCTAATTTTACTTCTTTTTATCACAGCTAGAAATACTGGTCTGCCACCTGCATCATCACACATGCAGGAAGAGGATAAGAGAAATCTAAACAGATTCAGGTCAGCACTTCTGCTCTGGCATTCTCAAAACCTCTGGTCATTTCATTTCCTCCTCATCTTGTCCCATCCTCTTGGCTGTACCTTTTTTCTCCCATTAAGTTTTAGGTCTTCATTTATTTAATAGACTGAGTTTACTGACAGTATCTATATGCAAATAACTGGTTTCACAAGTCAGTAATCACATCCATCTTTTGAATCTCAAGTATGAGGATCTGCAGAGAACATCAGGTTCCACTGAAGCAAGTCTATCTGAAATGCTTAGCTGGAAGCCATTCAAGCAGTTTATTTTGTATTTAGGAAGTCCTATATAGCTCTAAAATGGCAAAACTGATAGAGAAATAGAAGAGTTTGCAAGTCTGGATTTTTTTTTTTTTCACATTACCATTCCACCTCCCCCCCTACCCTACTGATGCATTTTCACCTTGCCCAGTCACTAACTATTTCTAGTAATTACCTAATAATTTTCTACCCTAATTGGAAATGGTTGAGCAGTACCTTGTGACAGCAGCAATTACAGTCCTGGCTGCCAGCTCCTTGTAGTACTCTGTTCTGACAATATTGCAGCCATAGTGACGCAGGGCCACGTGCTGAGCCTTGGCATAGAGGGAGCTGATGTCCGTGGATGTCAATGACACAATCCCAAGGTTTCTCACATTTCTAAAGGCAGAGTCCAGGTAATTCACAGAAGATCCAAAGGGGTCCAAATGGCTGAAAAGAAAGGATGTACCACCAAGTGTCTAAAAATGCTCCAGAGTCTGGCTTTACACTGAGGAAATTACTGGTTTACAACCCCTATCTATGATCACATTTTAAACAGAAAGAAGGAACAGAACTAAAACTTCTAGTACTGCTTAGATCTGGATGTTAGTCATTAATAACACAAAAAAATCCCATCACTTGTTTGGATATCTGTATAGGGTTTGAATGTATGCATCTATATACCCAACGTGAAACAATCAGCCTGCTTTAATTCAAAGTTAATATGCTGCAAAATGGATAAAAACAAGAGATGCAACAAAAAGCATTTTAAACTAAAAGAAGTTTTAAAAAACCCAAAACTGATTTGGTTCAGCAAAAGGACAATAAAGTTATTAAAAAAAAAACAAAACAAAACACCCTGGGTTAAAACTTTCATGTATATTTATAATCCATTCTGAATGTTAGGAAGACTAATATTTTTCAGGCATTTTCTAAAACATTTAGGATTCAAGTTCTGTTCCCACGCTATTTCTGGGACAACAAAATTACATTTCAAGTGACTGTTGGTTGATTCTTTTCTCATTCCGATTTCTCCAAATAATCATATATTGGGAATAGGGTGGGGTGTGTCATTACCAAACCTGAAAATTGACAGAAACATTCAACACTTACATAAAATCAAATGATCTCAAATGCATGACAACATTGGCATCCATTTTTGTCACCTCAATGGTGTCACTATTTTCTTCTCCATTTCCCACAGTTTCATCATTGTCTTCTTCCTTGATGTTCAGTTTCACCTTCATTTTGTTTAAATGACAATTTTCCTTAATCATTGTCACAGAATTTTCATTACAATCATTAATTGTAACTTTCACAGAACTTCTGAGGTGCTTTGCCCACTGCAATCCCATGATACCTGAGGAAAAACAGAATTTAAGGACATTAAGACAACTGATTTTAAGAAGACTACTGAACTTTAATATTACAGCCTTTTTAAAAACCTTAGTACAGTTTCTGACAGCTTTTTGTATGGAAGCTCATGGTTCCCTGCCTAAAGAAGAAAATTATTGTGTACCTCACATTATTTTTGAGTATGTGATGTAAGTTATGGATTTCTATTGCTTCCTCCTATTGGATATTAAAACCAAAGTATTAAAGAAATGGACTTTACCAGTGGCACCAAAAGCATCCAAACATTCAATGGGTTTGCGCTCCCCTGCAAGCACGGCCAGTGCACAGAATATCAACTGCCTGGAAGATAATAAATGGCCACAGTCTGTAAGTTGAGAGAACATTTTTACTCCCTTTCCCTTATTTATTTCTCTTTAACCTAACAGTGGAATATTTATGCTAAACTCCACCTTTTACAGGGAAGAACTGTTAATCAAAAACCTCAGCTATGCTGAAAATTTGAATTTTACAGCAGAGTATTCTTAAGGTAAGATCTACTAATTACAGGAAAATACTTTATTACTTCAGAAATGACACTATTTCACATGTAGTGTTCTTGGGTATAAATATTATTTGTCAAGCAGAGTTTTCTGATGAGAAACTCCTTTCTCCTGCCTTCTGAACAGAAGTTTCACAGGGCTGCTTTTCAAAACACGTATTTTTCACTACAAACTCCTCACCCCTCTGATGCATTCTCCCACTCCCTGCTCTCTCACCTGTTGAGTTTCATTTTAGGATTGAAGTAGGAATCTGTTTTCTGGGGTGTGGAGTGGTTGGGAAGAACCTGCACATCTGTGGCTGACTCTTCCACCACTTTGCAAGATGACTTGGGAGCACGAACTGAAACAAGTAATTGAGGCGGAAGGAAAGAATTGGTGAGAACTGAAATTAATATTAACACAGTTGGTAAATTACATTGAAAAGCTGCTCCCACAAAGCAGAAGTCTGGGTTATGCTACAATGCAACCAGCACATGGATCAGTTTACAAGGATGGGGGGGGAAGCAGGCAACAATTTCTCTTCTAATCTCAAAAGTGGCAAGTAAGGATCATGCTCTACAACAATTTTTTTCCCATAAAACATCAGATTTGTTTCTCAGTTGGGCTCTTATGTATCCACTCCAGTTTAAGAAAGCCAGCCCCTGAGCCTAAGGCTTAGCTCATTTGTTTTGCATGTTTAAACATAATACATTGCTAATTAATTAAAACCCTGTTAACATAGCCCTGAATGTGTCTCAATGAACTGCATGAACAGCTTCCCATGCAACGTGCATAAACAGCACAAGACATGGACAATTCCAGCACCAAAGCTCTTTGTAAACAGTCTGTGGCAAAACAAGCTTTCAGATCTGACAGCTGTAAACACAGGCTGTCATTCCTCTGAGCAATTCATCCCAGTCTAAAATGTACCTAGGAACAACCAGGAAAAATTTGTACCAACGGGATACCTTCCAGTGCTCACCCAGCCACTCAGGGCTTTCAAATACACACATGGTGTATCTGCTCCACCTCCAGGGGCCCCAAGAGGTGCCAAGTGCCTTCAAATCACAAAGGCTCTGTATTTCTCCTACCTCCATAAGGAAAATCTGCCTCATCCCTTTTGTTAAAAAATGCTAAATGGGCCATTCTTTACTCACAGCTCTAAAGGGAAGCACACAGACAGAGATCAATGTATTTCACAGCACAAAATCAATACAGATATGGAATATGGTACTACTATCACTTTTCAGTCATGCAAACTGATGCCCAGGCATCAAACTACTGGGATTCCAATTATTTAACATGTTTTTAACCTAGTTTATGCAAGTTTAGAAACCAAAGTCTCATTCTGGACAAAGTAAATTGGTAAATTGTAATTTACCAAAGAACTACTGACACCTCTATCATGACTCTCTGGGACTGAAAAAACATCACCTTGTTTTGTAAACCCAGGCTGGTACAGACTGGATAAAAAGCAGAGGAGTCATATGCTGCAGAAAGATTTACTCCAGATTTATTTTTTTTCTGTAGATGCCATGTCCCTCACTCTTTTGGAGACACACAAGCTGGTACAACATTAAGGGTGAGGGGAGTACTAGTTATCAGTAAGAACACAAGAACTGGTCAGTGAAAGACTAAATCACAACTCTGCTACACCTCTGATGAAACAAAAGTTCTGAAATATTAAGGGCAGATTTTTCATTAGAAAAGCTAACTCTGTTTCTGAATTTTTCCTGTTTCCCATCCCTTATCACAGTTACTGCATGTGGTGTATGACAGAAGACTGAGTGTTTCCTGTCAGTCAGAGCTCACCTGTGTTAAACCTCGACTCAGTCTCTCCTTTATTCACGTGACGATTTACGTGACCTATCATGTCAGTTCTTCGTACTATAGTCGCTGAGCAGATGATACAGTGGTAATGAGCTCCCATCTTTGACAATGTCTGCAAAATTGAGTCTTTTACGTAGTTTCAGAATACATAAAACATGGCTGAAGTAGAACTGAACACAGGCATATGAGAAGTTATCTGTCTGTTACCTCTAGAGCACTCAAAATACCTGGAACCTATGGCCAGAGCTGATCTAGGCAGCTGCACCCCACAATGAGAGAGGCACAACCACATGCAGCTACCCAAGGGTTCTATCACGCTCCCTGGACCAACACGCTTTTGGCATCATACACAGAGGAGCCAAATGTATTTGGCAACCAAGCAGATCTCAAAAGTTCCCCTCAGCCACCCAGTTCCCCCACTTTGTACAGTAACAAGAATTTCTGTCATTCAGCATTTTTACCTGGTCTCCAACAAGGTTGGGTTTTACTGGCCGACAGGATAAGTGACAGATGCACATCCTGTACCCTGGAAAACAAATGCCATCCCAGAACAGTTCATGAACAGCGTGTCTGGAGCCTCACTTCAGATTCCACAAGATAGCAATAAGAGAACATCACCAATTACCTGCTACATTCACTCTCTGCACAGGGAAATTTATCAGATAATTATACATTTTAAACTTTAAAATGTAAAGAATTTAAAATTTATTAAAATAAGTCTCTGAGCATCTTACAAAGCTCAAGTCTCCGGTCCAAAAGTACCCGTAAGTCTTTCGCAAAAATAGTTACCTGGCTAAAAGATTTGTGTGAAGACTCCTATAAACATATGTCCCACAGTTAAAGAAAACCAAAATGAGATACCTAATACTCCAGTTGGAACATTTATAGTTGAACTTTATCTTGCTCATCCTCTGAATAGTCACTTTACTTCCCACAAACCCATACACCTGGATTTTTTAAAAAACCCCCACTGCTCACTTTATTTTCCTTCCTAAGCTTCTCGCAGGGTCTTTAATGCATCTTACAAGCAGATCACAGAGTTTATTAAAAAACAGTTAGTAAAGCTACTAAACTGATACTACATAAAGACTTCTATTGGAACCCATGAAATCTTTATGATCCACCAAAATTGACCATCTATGTGTGTGTGATTCTTATTAACATAAAACTAAAACTTTTATGGAAGTAGTTTTCATTACACACATATTTTAATTTTTATGGTAATTTCCTTGACATGCCAAGCAATTATTGGTGTTTTTCTAAAGAGAAAATGCACAATTGTAACCATTTTGGCTACAGAAGAATAGTTATTTCACATTACATTTTACAGCCCACCTCAAAATTCATTCTGTCAAAATATGGTTCTAATTCAGAGTTAGTAACAAAATGCTTAAGTCAAGAGGAATTTTGAAAGATGAAACACAGAAGACACCCACAATTTCTTCTAGCATTTACTATTCAAGCCCAGTTGCCATTACCTTCAAATTCAACAGAAACCTTCCAGTGCAAATTCTGCAAGTGACGACGGAGTTTGTGGCTATAGCAAGCTTTGAATTTCTCCTCAGGACACAACGGACAAGGCTTCCTTTCATCTGAAAATACAATTAAAAACTATGAGAAACATGAAATCCAGTTACAACTTGTGTTAGCTGAGATGCAGGCCAATAGAAAAAACACTGAAGGTAAAATCAACATGAGTGAGAGATGAAATCATCGGGGAACATTCTATTTCATGCACAAACTTCAAATTTATGGGTCGCCTCTTTCTACTCCATGGAATATAGACCAAAATCACCAAAAATTATTAACTTCTACAACCTTTGGGTTTTGGTTTCTGGTGGTTTTTTTTTTTCTCCAGCAACATGAGGCTAATGAAACTTCTGAAAAACACTGAGGAACAACAGAACTTTACAGATGACGTGCAAAGACTTGAAATGTTTAAAAAAAATCAATCCAAAACCCCCAACAAATTAGAACAAGACTTTGTTGTTCCAACTCCTAGATCTTCTGGACAAAACAAGTAGCTGATATCTATTTAAGCAGAAAAAAAAGGGAATGTACCCTATATAAAATTATTTTGAAAAATACGAAATAATTCTTGAAAATCCTGCATGCAAGACACAAAAAAGGCAAGGCCGTGTAACGATGGTGTCGAAGTCCTTGAAGTACTAAGCTAAATAAAAACTAGCTGAATGTCAAACAACCTCTCAGGCAGAATTTAGCAGAAGAACAAGAGAATAAATCATAAGCCCTTTTTTACAAAACCCCTCGTGTTTAAGTATCATAAACATATGTAGCGTATTAAAGATAAAATCTGAAAACCTGTAACACAAAGATCTGTGTTCCACACTGCTGTGGAAAACTCACCTTCTCTCAGGTCAGCCAGTTTCTCTAGATCAGCAAGGTGTCTCTGAATTGAAATATGTTTGTCTAAAAAAAACCCCAGAAATATTTAGAAGTTAAACATTCTTAGTTTAAAAATTGCTTTTAGTTTACTGCTACTTTTCTATGCAACATTTCAAATCTAGCACTGTTAGAGAATGACTGTAGTGGTGATTGGAATACTTGTTTTTGTCCTTTTACTTCCATCGCAGCAGGAATGACTCCAAAATTTTCCCCAGAATAGCTGTTTAATGTGATCAATATATTATATATTTTCATATACTCCTAATTCCTTTTAATACCAACACACGAACTTTCTCAGATAGAAAGACCCTATTTGAAAAAAAAAAAAAAGCTGAAAAAATCAAGTCACATTCCCTTTACATCTGGTTTTACTGCTCAGCATTGCTAGTGAATGCAAATCGTGCACAAAAGCAGTACAAAAACATCATATGAACTGACTGGCAAAACTAAGTAACAACTAGAAGTGGACCAAATTTAAGAAGAATTATTCACTGTGGAGCCAGGATACATTAAACTCTTACCTTTTTTTTTTTTCTTTCCCTTAGTAAACAGTTTAACCTTTAAATCTACCACCTGATTTTTCAACTTATCACTCAGAATTTGCCAATACCAAGAAAATTAGGTTGAAATCTGCTTTATTGATTCCAGCACACAGAACATCCCAGTCTATTGTAACACAGATTTTGTAGCTACTTTAAGCTTTACCATGTTTTTACAGAATAAATCTTCAGTTTTTCTTATGCCAGACAAAGCAACTGATCCACATGGTCAGGATCATAGAGGTGAGTGTTAAAATGAGATTTCACACATTCCCTTTACCTTTCCTCCCTAGTATTTCCACCTTTCCTCCAGCATATGACAGACATATTAAGAGTTGATTAGCAAACCTCTTGGGTAATTAGATGATACATCCAAAATGTTGCTATCAGATTCCCTTGGGTGTTCTTCCTCTGCTCCTTTTTCTTCAGCTTCCAATTCTGACTTGGGAATTTTCACATCAATGTTGTTGCTTTTCACTTTTTCAGAGACCACCAAACCATCTTAAAACCAAACAAAAACCCAGTGAAAGTGTTGCTGATGTAACTGAACTATACAAACATGGTCATTTGTTTCCAATAATCTGGTGCTAACTACAAGCATGAAGGACAAAAAAAATTATGTAGAATAGTATGAGATGAATTTTCACTCCCCATTATCCATGGAAACCACTGTGGAATAATGTCACCCTGGATAACTGAAACGACAATTCACATATCAGCATCAGATGTTTAAGGTGAACAAAACAACATCTACATGTTATTTTGTGGCACGATGCAGTGAAGCAAGGCAAAGCAGGCAGAGGAGCTCCAAATTCTCCTGACAATTTACTATTGGCTAAAGACGTCTGAAAACAGTTTAGAACAGTTTAGTTCATGACTCAGACAATATGAAAGAAGAGACTAAGGCAGGAATTTGCTTTCAGCAGAGGCAGTGACAAATGCTGGTGCCATCAGCATTTGCAAATGAATGATTTTTTTGGGGCAGTAGGAGATGAGTCCGGTGAAGAATTTCAAACACTTAAAGAGCCAGAGAGATTGGGCTCTTAAAATGTCAAGAACAGTCAAACCCGGGGAAAATAACTGAAGGAAGAGGTCAAAAACGCCAGAAGGTGTGGTCTGACCCCTCTCCAAGAGAATAAGGAAGCACTAGGAAAGGATTCAGAAAGCCATATTGTCCTGCTCCCAGCAAGATTCCAGGGGACAGGTGGGACTAGTGAAGTTTCAACCACGGGAAACAAGAAAGCAAGCTCTGGCATCGCTTTGCAACTACTGAGAAGCAACAGAGCCGGGCAAGGCTTTTCATCCTGGATGGGACAGACAGGAGGTGCAGAGTGCACAAAGGGCAACCAAGAGCTGTCTATCCCAAAACAGAAACTGGAATGCACCTCATGGAGAAAATACGGATCTACAAACTGGTGTGTGCGGGAAGTTATTTCCAGAGGATGCAGGAATGCGTGGCTGTTCTCAGGATGTGGCAGGAGGCAACCTGGGATGGTGGAACGATAGCAGAGGCTGGAACAGCATGAGCTTGAAGGGCCCTTCCAACCCAAATTATTCCATGATTCTCTGATGTCACTGGTCTTCCCTATCCAACTATTCCTGACCACAACTTCAGACAGGCTGGAAGGATCTTAGAGCAATTATTCAGATTCCCCTGGGCTACTTTTGTTTGTTTTCTTTTAAACATTGCTGTTGGGCACAAATATCTGTTGTTATTAAAACTAACAGAGAGAGAAAATGGAAGAAATACCTCAAGACAGGGGCTCAAGAAACTGAAAAAACTGAAGCAGAGAGTAAAATTATTCTATCTACCTTAAAATCTATGAGGAGTTGCACTGCTACGCAGAGATTGTGTTCATCACAGACCTGTTTTAAGCTGACAACTCACCTAAGAAAGATTTGCATGGAGCCTACTGCTCCATTAAAAAGTTGCACGACTTGTGGCGATAGTTTCTACATACTTTCTTAATATAAAGATAGGAAGAAAACGAGTAAGTAAAAGTATGTTTGGCAAGAAAACCCTAACAGCTATTGATTAGTTGCAGGAGAAGTGGAAAGAGGTATAAAAATGCATAGTGAGAGCACAGCAGTGACAAAAAACAGAGGAGTTGGACAGTCTGCATCTTCATAGGACGTGGAGAGAGGTTAAAATAGTTGAAAAGGATAATATGCATATATGTAAAAAAATCTAGTTAATATGTAAATATACAAGGAGAGAGGTAAACTTTCACACTGAATGATGAAGAAAAGCAGGCTGCTACAGAACCAAGACCTCAAGATTTTTTAAATGCCCACCAGGAATCACTGATTACGTACAAAGAGAATAACGCTGCACAGAGCCTAAAGTATACCTACACGAGAAAAATAATTAATTAGCAGAGTCAGTTCACTCGAACCGTAAGACTGCAGCAGCAAAGGGCTGGCAGCAAGGGCTCACTTGGGGAGCTGGAAGCCCAGCAAAACCAGTTTACAGAATCCCAGGGCGGGTCAGGTCGGAAGGACCACGGCGGTCCAATTTGCTCCAGCAAGCTCGTCCTTGAGCACATGGCGCAAACACATTTTGGTTTTAAAAACCGCGGGGAAAGATGAGCAGCCGAGCCCGCGCAGCCCACGCCGCGCCTCAGGTTCCCCACGGGACATCATGGAATAATAAATAATCACCAAAGACAAAGTCTCGTTTGGTTTGGGGAAGAAAGAAGCGACAGGCGCGCGGGTTCAAGCGTAGCGAGGCCCAGGGGGAACACGAGTGGCCCCGCACCGCGCCGGGAATACGGGAGAACCGGGAGCCTGCGCTTCCCGGGCTCCCCGGCGCGGGCGGACGGAGACAGGAAGCGGCCCCAGGGTACAAATTGAAACCCGTCCCGGGTGTAAATTCAAACCCGCCCGGGCTCCGCACGGCACCCGCCCGCCCTCAGCCCCGGCATGGAGGGCCCGGCTCCCCGCGCCCGCCCGATCCCCACCGCTCTCACTTAGCGCCGCCGGTTCGCCGCCGTCGTCATGGTCATGGTCGTGGTTTTCCTCCTCCTCCTCCTGCTGCTCCTGCCGCAGCCCCAGCGCGGCCTCCGCCGCCTCTAGCGCTGCCATGTTCCCGGCGCGAAGCCGCCGCGGAGCCCGCACGCTGAGGGCGGCCCGCCCGGCCCGCTCCGCCTACACTTCCCAGCC